>VXBJ01004983.1:197678-269664 GCA_013400055.1 Nycticryphes semicollaris
GCATGGCAGAGCCCTCCTGAAAGGCAGTGCCCCAGGGAGGGCTCGAGGGCTCGGGGACGGTCACTCACAAGTTCCTTGATATCATCTGTGGCCCACACGGCTGCTCTGTAACTAAAGACAACTAACACACATTTTTTCTTAGCTCCACAAATAGTTTGCCTCGGTATTGAGTTTTAAGGTGTTTGCCACAGGTACATATAAATCACCAGATAAGCAGGTCAGCAGTCACCCCCTTTGGCACTGGCCGTCACAGCCAGCACAGAGAAGGTCCCCGTGGTCCCTGGAGACTCCTCAGCTTCCAGCAGAGCCTGGTGTGTGGCCCCAGGAGTAAGTCATTTCAAGAACCCCGACAGTCCTGGTGAGGAGATTTCCTCTGCTTTTGAAACTGCACATATCTGTATGCACAGAGAGTAACAGTTCTTGAGCTTTTGCCTCAAATGTTTTTCTGTGTTCTTTGGAGGTGAGAAAACGCTTACTGCTAAAGAGAGTTAGCCCTTCTGGGTGCAACACACATAAATGGGCAGGTTTTGCACCGGGAAAATGACAGCTTTCCATCTTGTGGGGAATTAGGAATAACTGCCCTAAAAACTAGAGAAAACAGATTCAACATCTCAGTTTTTCAGGCATTCCCATCAACTAGGTGAAATCACTGACTTGATCCATGCTGTTCTGTAATAGCGATAATTTTATTTCTTGGGCTTCTGTAACTCTAGTGTACAGTGGGAGTTAAATTGTTTGAACAACCAAAGCACTACCACTTCTCCTTTAAAATACATTTTTAAATATTTAAAAGTTAGAAAGGTCTATAGCAGATGTTTGCAAGAAATATGACGGGGAAATAGAGTCATAATGACACAGTGAGCAAAGTCCAGAGGCTGGGATGTGTCATTGACTGATAGCACTATTTGTGTGTATGTTTTCCATTTGTATTTCGTGTTGCTAATATGGTTCCTTTTCCTCATCCTAAATTTTCTCTTTTGAATTAGACATTCAGCTGCTGCATTTGAACGTTCAACATCGTGTTGCAAGCTGGAATACTCTGAAGAGTGCTCCCAAAAGGCAAGCATCAAAACTGTATCCCATGGCTTAAATAAGAGACCCACGTTTCTACTGACAAGTTTTGATACCATCTTTCTGTGAAAGTGCATTTTTATGCCAAATGCAGGTGTCATACATTCAGCCAAACTAGCAGGACTGTCACAGACTACAAAATGCACATCACTCATGGGTAATGCTTCTCAGACCTCAGTGGAATCTCTGCTTTTGGCTGGGCTCTTGTCCCACTCCTTCCTGGGCTGCCGAACTGAGCTGCCCTGTGTGCCCATTACCCCTGCTGGCCATGCACAGGTTAAATCCTGCCCCTTCACATACACAGAGGCCCACCCCTCAGTATCTAAAACTGTCCAACCAAGCGTGCCACTTGGTTTATCCTTGAAATTCACTGGTGACCATCCCTCGGTGCGAGCAACCAGGAGGCCTGGGCCAGGCCCAGTCAGACACACCAGAGAGGAACCGTCAGCATGAGCAGCCACAAAAAGCTCCTTATTTTCACATGCACTAACATCCCAACATTAACAGGTTAAAGCAGTAATAGGTAGGTTGCATCTGAGGAACATACTTCTCTGCAACACTTGATTTAAGGGAAGCAGACCAGTGTTTCTTGCATCCTCTGAAACGGGATCTGTTTCCATGCAAAACCGTACTTGAGTTCATGACAGGGGCTTGGTTAAAATAGGATTATTCACAGACAAATGCAACTTCAGGAGAAAAACCCTCTTTTACTATACAATTATTACAGGATGTAAGAAGAAGAGATGCAAGATATACTGACCTGTGGTCCCACCAGGGCTGAAAATCTGAGCAGATGAAGGTCAGCTCCTGAAGCCAACGAGCATAAAATAACTTGCTGCAACTGTTCTTGATTAACTCCCTTTGAGAGCACAAAAGCATCCTTTTCCTAATCAGCTAAGAGGCATTTAACAAGGGATGAAGGTAATGGAGGAACAAGACCGTCATGTTAAAAAACCAAATTGTGTCCATAGAAGGAGCTAATCTTACGCAGAGAATTTGAAGTGCATTACTTTATATGCATTGATTTTTCCAATATATAATTCTGCAGATGGAAGAGCTAAAAATTGTTCTCAAGCTTTGTGTTGGCTCTTCTTACCCAGAACACAGCTGGGCTGCAACAGGGGATGCTCCTTGGTCCCACCAGTGCTGCCCTGCCTGTGGGCAGGGGACAGCTGGGAAAGCCCTGGGTACCAGCCTGTGGGAGCAGCCACATCAGAGCTACACCCCAGCACCTTCCCCAAAAACAGCCCAAAAGCAGAGTTTTACCTGTGACCCTCGAGGATTATGACCAGCTCAGCAACTGCAACCTCCTTCCCAGCACTGTGCCCTCAGTGATGCTCTGGAGGGGCCACACAGCAGCAGTGGGTGAGTGGCAGCATCTCTCCTTCCATTCCGTAAATCCAATTGAGAACCCCCATCCAAGGCTCAGGCCAAAAGGTTCCTGCTGGGAGCAAGGCACAGGCTGTCCTTTCCCTACTGCCACTGATTTTTCGGTTTATTAGCATGTGTAGTATTATCTCTTTTCTTTTGTTATGATGTCCCACATAAGCTAACAACCGAAATGTAAATTAATTTATGCTTCAAATGTGGTTTTGGTTGTATTAGGCCGTTCCCTGCTCAGTGACAGAGAGCGCTGGGGTTTTGCTGAGTGGGGGAGTGAGCTCTGTCACAGGTGTGCCACGTTGTGCAAACTGATGTCCTTATTGCTCCGTGTCTGCTGTCTGTTTAATTACGATGTGCATCAGGTACAAGGATCTGGAGTTCTGCTACATTAGGTGCTATATGTTTTATCTTTTACAGCCTAAATGTAAGTGAAGCATGGGTTTAAGAAATCAGATATTGGGAAAGAAAGTGAGTGGAAAGTCTTTTTCCCACTGACATGCAGATTAGCCCAAATGCACCATAAAACAGTAGGATGGCAGGGCCAAGGGGAAGAGCAGGAAAATTGTCCCTTTGGAAAATGGTGAGTTTTACATGGGACATAGGGAAAGCGCCCCAGTTTTCATAGAGCTTGGCTTTCCCTTATGGAAATAACAACCATTCAGCTGCCTTCAGAGAACCACCAGTGAGGGGTTGTTCAGGTTCAGCAGTCTGGACGGAAAGCTGTGGGGTGCCCACTCCCGTGGAGGGGACCCCAGCACCCCCAGTCCCCATGCTCCCTGCCTTGTGACCAGCCAGCAGGGGCCACCGGCGCCACATGCCAGGTGCCGGGGCTGTGTCCGGCCAGTGGGAGGGGGCTGCAAACCATCCCAAACCCAGCACTTCATCCCCTGTCAGCATCCCCCGGGGGTGCCCGATGGCAGTGAGACCCCCCACGGGACCACAGGGACAGGCTGGGGCATCCCCAGTGCCCAGGCTGCTGCTCTGCCAGGGGCAACTGGCCCCACGGGGCTGGGGCCAGCCCAAGGCACCCCTCAGAGCCAGGCGCATCTCACCAGTGATCCAGGGGATCCCCAGGGAAACCGAGTCACTGGAAGAAGCTGCCAGTGACAGATCATGCAACATTTTTACCTTGGTGTAGGTCAGTAGGATAAAAAGTCTAAGTCCTTGGTCACATCAGCCACAGCTTTTAGCAGCTCTTTACTAACTGCAGCATCAGGGTGGCCACCTCCACTCTGCAGATGAATTGGGTATTTCAGACACCATTGCTCTTTAATACCTATCAGAAGGCAGAGCTTTTAAAAACAAAGAATAACTTCTCAAAAGTGTAATTAATCATGTCTATTTCAAAATTATGTTTCAGATTTGTTTCAAATCTGGGTGAAACTTTAATACTAGATGCATTCTAACCTGATAGAATGGGGCATTTTTCTACTAAAAATATCCCTTAGTACAAAGTTCAAGATGACTGTATGGTTATTATAAATGATACAGTGTTTATTAATGTGTAAATTATTATATTAATAGTTTTTAATTTAGCGTTATTAGATAAATCGCCAGCACGGTCTAGATGAAATACCCTAAAAAATCCCAATGAAACCCAGGGTGAAAGCACAGGCACTGAGCTGGAAAGGTTGAGAAGTGGATTCAATCTCTCTTTTCCCCAGCAGTTCTGCTTAAGCAGGGTGATGAACAGGAGGAAGACCCTTTGAGTCTCCCATGACCTCTCTGTGCCTTACCCACCAGAAAAGACAGCTGACCTGCACTGCAAAGTGCCGCAGCTTTGCAGAAGGGTGAGAATTCTTTGACACAACCTTAAAAATCATACCTCAATGTTCATTTCTAAAGAATAAAGTCAAGAAGAATCCGTATAAATTCAGAGACAGTTTAGTTTAACTGAAGCTAAGAGATACTGTGATGTGTGATTTAAAGAGCTCATAAAAGCAGACAGCTGGCTTTAGAATCTATGGAAAGCAATAAAGCAGTTAAAAATTCTCCCAGTTGTAAGGCCTATAGATTTCCTTATCTTAAATTCTTTGGCTAAACCCCTGGAGCAAATTGCGGGGCGCATGATGGGAGTTTTGTCTTTCAGCCTGGGGGCTCCGGGGGCAGTTTCCCTGACCCCCCCTGGTGCTCCACGTCTCCGCTATGGGGGAGCTTGTCTTGGCGGCAGTGTCTAGACATTCCCACTACTATCCTTCCTGACAGGCTCATGCCAGTGGTAATTTAAAAATTGTTTGGGATAGGCTGTGCCTCATAGACACAGGGAGCCAATAATAACCCCCAGTTCAGTGACCCTGGTCGGAGCATCAAACAGATGGTACAGGCAACCTCAGTTCAGCATCGGGTCAGGAATCGTGACCTCCTCTGACCTTTCTTGTAGATTTAAAATTGTTTTGAGAAAGAAAAGAATAAAAAAAGATACAACTCCAGGCAGTTCTGAAAAGCACTGCGGCTTCCTGTACTGTACACATGCACATAAGTAACATGTTTGAACAGATGCAGTTTTGGCAGGCCTGAAAAATTAGGATTTAGATACTTTGTACATTTTTTTTAAAGGGAGTGCACATTACTTGTATTTACTTTAAAAACTTTGAAGTGAAAACACAGTGTATGAAAACATAATTTTCACTATAATAGCAAAGACAAAAAAGGTCTCATAAGATAATTTAAAAAAAAAGAAAAAAGGAGAATGAACTAAGCAAAAAAAAAAAATAAAAATCACCTTACATGGATTTTTCAGATGTAGTACAGAAAACACTGGTGGATCAGCTGTGCATAGCAGATGAAAAAAATTAACACTGAGATTACCAGACAAATTGCCTTGTAAGAGTAGAATGCATACAATTGTAGGCTGGTTGGTTTTCAAAGGTTTCCTTTGTGTACACAGTATTTGCAGTCACAACCAATAAAACAAAATATACTAGCACTTTATTTGTGGTTTTGGTTTTGGAATTGCATAATGGTGACTAATATTTTCTCAAAACCTACTTTATAGTGTTTACTTAACAGAATTTTCATGCACTGTACCTGGAAAGTATGAAATGTACTTTGTGTCCTTCCAAAGGGTTGTGGAGTCTCAGGAAGAGGTTTACCAGCTTATGGAAAGCGAGCAGAGTGTTTCTCCTCTCTGGGTTTTTATGTAGGCTGGTACAGATCAGAAACACGTTAGCCAGGAGAGGGAAACGAAGAGTAAAGTAACAGGAGTTCTCAACGAAACATAGAATTATAGAGCAGGCAGATGAACTGCAAGGTCCAGAAGAACTAGGTATAGATTTTGCAGAGGCAGACTCAGTTTAGCAAGACCAAGGGCATCAACGCTGTAGCTGTTTACAAAAGAAAAACATATAAATTTCTGTTACAGAAATGAGATTGCCAGCAAAGCTCAGCACTAAGGTGTAGGGCCCTGGGCTCTGTGCCATTCCCAGACACAGTAGCATGTTTCCAGCATGCCCACTAGGGAGGCAGCAGGATCAATTAGCTTCTGATCGTGTCCAAGCCTTCAGCACCCTTCTTGCTGGCTGTGCGCAGCTTTGTCCTAGAGAGGCACAGGGAGGCTCTGTGAGCCATCGGTCTCCAACTAAATGCTCCTTGGAAATGCATCAGGAGTTCCTGCTATGTCAAAGTTATGGCTTAAGACTCTCCTCAAACACAGGCAGCTGTTTCCATACTTTGAGACAGATGATTATATTTATTTATATTCTAAAATTGTCTCCTAAAGCTTCAGAGATGCATTCTGATTCCATTTTTTGTATTGAAAGATTAAAGCCTTATCTAATCATGGGAGCGGAGGAGACTTGGGCCCTACAGTCGCATCTGTAATTTCCTAATACAGTCCTGGCAAGACGAAGATTTTCCAATATAAACCATTCTTACAGGGATATTTCTCACTCAATTCCTGTATTTAACTAGAGAGAAGTTTGTTGGCTTTCTCACTGTGAGGAAATGCTGGCCTAGAGTTTAAGCAAATTCTGTAAAAGCCAACTCCTAGGTAAAATTCCTAAAGACTTCCTATTCCCACAGACCAGGACAAGATCTGATATCCTCTCTGAGTGAAAAGAGACACAGAGCTTGTTTACCAGAAGCCATTCATATTGCAAAGGCTTCATAATTTTTTTTCCTTCTCCAGCCTTCTCTGGCAGTAGCAGTTGCTGCAGAAAAGCAACTGGCAGAAGCAGGCAATTTCTGCTTTTCTTAGGACACAGCCTGCCCTGGGCCTGGATCTGCTCAGCTCTTAAGGAGGCAGAATTCACCCAGCATAGACCTTTGGTATCTCTTTGTAATCAGTAACGGCAATTTAAAACAATAGCTGTATGGTTTTTTTCCATGCTGTTTGAAGTATCTCAGCACTAGTCTGCTCTTTGATGCCAGCCCATGTGCTCACTAGGGTGTGCAGTGTCAGTAAACTGATCCAAACATCACTGCTCACAAGGACTGAATACAATAAAAAGCTCTGGTTCCCATGGATTCCTTGAAGCTGCAAACTATTAAAGATTACCTGAAATTACTGTTCTCTAAGCACCCAATTATAAAGCCTTATTGCCTATCTCAGACAAGTATCGTAGGAACAGTGGTCCCCAGCACTTTTATTATAAAGGTGCTTTCCTTCCCTCGTGACTTGTAGATATCGCCATTCTTAAAGGGGAGTAAGAGGAGAACATAACAGAATTCTACAGGCTAAAGTGATCACTGAATCATGACAAGGAACTTGTAAAGGGTCCATGTCAGGATGTGCCCCACATGATGGGTCAGCACTTCCCCAGAAAAGGAACAAGAATCTGAAAACCACAAGTAAAAGGGGGGAAAACAGTCTTGAGTCACAGGTCTCCAAATAGGAGGTTGCAGCAGCATGTGCTGATGGGGGGCTGCAGGGGAGCTGGGAAGAATCAGGACTCTGGTCTGCAGCCACAAGAACCATGGTGCAGCGTTATGGAGCCAAGCAGGCACCATCCGCCGGGGCCTTGGAGGGTCCCGTTCCTGCTCAGGATCATCAGCCTCCCCAGGGTCTCCCCGGGTTCATATTATGCTGGAAGTTTCCCTCTGTAGCTGCAGCAGCAGATGACTGAGGTAGGAATCCAATTAGTCTTTTGAGCAAACAAATGATATTAGTAATAATAATAGGAGTAATAATAGGAGTTATGATGGCTCTGTTAACTACAATGTTACTGGTGCCAATAATTAGTTGCTGTAATCTTGATGTAGTATTAGCAGTGTAAATAATTAAAACTGCATGAGAACATCCAGCAGGAAACCCAAAAGAAAATCACTTCCAAAACTTAACATCAAATTGATTAACTTTTAAGGCCTGAATTTCTGCTTCCCATGGGGTCCGATATGGGAGAGAGAGGTTAGACCCAACTAGATACTATTGTGTTTCCATGGCAACATGGTGTTTCAAGTAGCCTCTGCCATTACCTATGATTGGTAAAATCACTAGACAGTGTATAAAGTGGCAAGAGAAGCGGCAGCCAATAAATGCAGAAAATCCTTATATCAAAGAGACACAGAAATAAGAGATGGAAACAACCTGTTAGATCATCTTGCCCATTCCCTGAGGCCCTGTGCAGTATTATTAACAGTCTCAAGAACCTTGAAAAATCCTAAAAATTCCATCCAAGACACTTGTTAAAACTTACTGAAGGGGAGAGCAATTTCTCAGGAAGTTATGAAAAAATATTCCTAATCTGCTTTCAGTAAATCTAAACGCACTGTACTGAGTACGCTTAGGCATCATGTTTTCCAGCATTTGAGAAACAGGATGCACGAGAGAGGTTTCAGGACATTAATTACCAAAATACAAGTACTTTTGCCAAAGATAAGACCTCCTTCCATGTCAGCTACATTCTGCTGAATTCTCCCTACTCTGGAACATCTTTCTGTACTCTGAAAACAGAAGACCTATTTTGCAGGTTTTGCATGAGGCTTTGTTACTGCCTGTCCTTTGAAGCTGGTAGGTTCCAGGTGTCACATCGATGAGCTGCAGAATAAATTTCAGATAGAAAGAAGGCATTTTAAACAAGTATTTATGTTACAGTTATAACCCCATGTCTGCTTTCTTAGTTAAAGGAAAGAGGGGTATTAGTCTATCTCAAAATTTGTGAGTTGTGCTTGTCCTTTAGCCAGAGCACAGAAGCAGCAGCAGCTCCTTGAAGCAAACAGAAGCCCTGTCTGACTGCTTCTGAGTGCCCCAGAAGTACCACTGGACAGTACACATACTGTGATAATAGATAAAGTACAGCTACTGTGGTAATAAAGGGAAGCCTGAAGTGCAAGGTATCAGTTGGAATCTTCTCGAAGATGGTGGCATTTTCATGGCCACCTCAGCCAAATGCGGGAATGGGAAGCACCCTGGGGTCTTGGCCTCTCTTGAGCACATGTGAGCACAGAGATAAGCATGGAATTTTGTTGTCACAAAGCTCACAGTAACACAGGTTTCCCTCTCTGTGTGTTGCTCATGTACTATATCCTAGGCCATCAGAATATACGGTACAAGACAGAGTGGGTTTCAGAGCCCAAACAATTTTATCTCACCCACAGTATGAAATAATGGCTCAGACTAAGGCTTCCTAGTGTCTCAGAGAATTCAGTATGGGTAATTAATAGGGTATTTCCATGCACGACTGTACGAGTTGCAGGTGACCCCCACAGCTGGACTAGTTTTACAAGGAGCCAAACGCACCTGATGAAACAGAGCAAGCCCCCTTCATCGAGGGGACACTGTATCCGTTCAAAGGCAGATATCTCCATTGCAACCTGCCTTCCTCTTGAGGACAGACTTTGATATGCTTTCTTGGGGCCGTGGTTTACACTTGATGAATGAGACCCCAAGGAAACACTAAAAGCTTGAGTGATTCTGGAGATTTTTGGTAAACTTGAGAGCTTGCTTTGATAGTCACAATACTCCAAATCTCTCCTATATGAAAAAATTCTATGTGAGACAGGTAAAACTGGCCACGTTATACTGCATCTAACAAAAAAATACGGTAATTTTAGTTGCAGAAATTATCTGCTTTGACTTTCTGGGGCAAATATGAAAATCTGGCAAGCTGTTTACATTGCCTACCATTTCTATGTACTTCAGCTTCTGTCTGCCATGTATTTGAAAAAGTCCCAATATATCCTTTGATTACCTCAAACAAATTAAAACAAAAAAGAGGTCAGGGCACTGTCTGAAAACAGTCAACCAATTATTACATAATACAGAATAAGAATCAGACCAGCAGAACCCGTGATCTCAGGCAGTCAGCAGAAAAAGAACTTCCTTGAATGTACCACAAAGAATTATGACAGGGATCCTGCCTGGATGAGATCAATGCACTTACGCCACAGTTTCATTCAGTTATGTGGCCCGTCAGCCTCAAGAAGAGAGACAGGAGATGACTAACAGGAAATAAGAGACTAATTAATTTTTTAAAAAAAGAATCTTAATTTTTCTGCTTGTTCTTTACAGTTATTGCTTGTGCTAGTTCTGACTTTGCTGTGTTAGAAAAAGGCAGTCACCAATTAACCATGTTTAAGTAACATGCTGGTACTTACTTGGAGTTTTACAAGAGTATACAGTGGTGTATCTTTCTCTGCAAACTTTTGGTTTCTATACCCAGAACTGCCTTGATGCACAGGAAGCTGTAGGGAATGCCCACATCTTGCAAGTGCCAAAGTGTCCCAGTGTGATGGGCTCTGCAAAAGCACATACATTCCATTTTCAATAAGGTTTTTAAAAAAAAAATCAAATGTATCATTAGGGTGGTATAAGACTGGAGAAACTCAGCTGGTTCTCTTCTCATTATTGCAAAGCATTTGAAGACTTGATGATGGAAGCCTGTGCCCTTCTGCCCAGAGTCATTTAAACTGATCAGACCAAACAGGTCTCCTGTATAAAACTACATTGCTCCAGAGGTATTTGCTACAGCCAGTGGGGTTAATATAAGTTTGCTCAGGTTAAGGAAAGATCTGTCTCTGCCATAGGTATCATATGCTGTCTTCATACAGAGCTATGACTACAAGCATGATTTTGTCAGCACGTGCATCTTAAAGGAGTGCCTTATCTTGGCATTAAAGTTATTACTGTGCTACATAACACAGTTACCCAGGTGACCACATTTTCTGTCTGTAGCTATATATCTATGGTAACAAATCAGATGCCACAAAAAGTTTGAGAACAGGTTGGGTACTGGCAACCTGAGGTAGGGGCAGGACTATCTCTTGCCATGCTCACCTGCCTCCCCCCTGGAAGAGCTCAGGGACAAGCCCGGACAGCACCAGGATTGCTCTGTGTCCTAGTGTCCTCACCCGCACCCATCCCCTTCCTCCCCAGCCTGACTGGGGCTGGCAAGGCAGAGGCCACTAGTCTCTGCACAGGAACTGAAAGGAGGATCTTCTGTAGCTGGTGATCAAGCAATTAAATCTACCAATAATCAGGTGAGCAGGAATAATGCTCAGCAGCTGACACACAAGTGCTAGCATCTCTGCACATGCTTTATTTTCTTGAAACCATCTATTGATCACACTTGGCCTCTCAAGAAAAGAAAATATGACATTTTATGCCCTATTTTTATTCCCATATTTTATCCCATATGCTGTTCTTTCCAAGTGTGAGTGCCTGATTAGGTTCATATTCAGGACTGACTCCTCTTCTGACAAAGAAATGTGGACTCTGAAGCTAGCCCAGGCTGGGATCACATTACCAGGCCAGTTGCGTCCCCGGTGGAAATGAGTCTTATTTTATTTACAGATAAAAAATAAAAAAATAGTATCGTCTATTATCCCAAGGGCGTTGTTTACATTAATTTAGCAACTGCTTCCAAGGAGCTACAGAGTTCAAGAGCATTGCTAAACAGTGAGAGCCCATCCTGGATTGAGTTACTGACAGAATTACAGCTGACACTAAGAACTGCTTGAAATGTCTTGAGGGGAGCTGCACACAATGGGCTGTATTATTTAGCAGAATAAAGGTGAAGTTACAGGGGATACTTGAGACCACGGAAGGCAGAGTCAGTGAGTCTACCACAAGCATCAGCTGTGGTTACACTAACAACTATCAAAGATTCCAGATCAAGGAAAGGAGGAGTTAAACTCCATGACAAGTAAGCCAATTGGCTGAAACTTCAGTGATTTTTGTTCTTTCTTCTCCCAAGACACAGTCACACATTGGAACATCAGACATATTCTTTGCATACCGTTCTATCAAGACCTTCTTTTTACATAAATAGAGAAACTTCCAGTGCAAAGAATCTCCTGCACTCTGAAGTTGAATATCTTTCCCCAAAGGCTGAGACTTTAGATAGTCTCAAGACTCTTTACTCCAGTCCTGCCTAAAGTCATATTTGAGGGTACAAACTGATGGTCTCCTCTGGGAAGTGGCAAAGCCTATTATTAAGACCATTCCAAAGAAAATGGTCAGCCTGCACAGCATTCCTATATCAAACAGCATTTTGAAGACACCATTTTATCCTCAGCTAATGAAGGCACTGATGCAGGATTTGCAGAACGTCACTGCAAGCTTCTCAGCAAGGTCCCAGCTGATGATGGTTCCCACAGACCTGTCACACTCCCCTGTGGAGAATTGCAGGGCTGCTGACCCTGCCGGAGGGCTGGGGAACCCTCCTCAAAACCATCCCTCCACCTGCCAAGTGCATGTGCCACAGGCACAGTCATTCCCCTGTTGAATTCACATGCAATAAACAGTCAAACCATCAAGAATGTTTCTGGTGAGGGAATTCCAAATTACATGGAAGTGAACTTCCATGCTATATGCTAAAAACCTTTGCACCAGATTTCTTAACTCAGTCTCTATGAGAAAGAAAATTAAAAGCACCACAGAAGCTGTCTGCCACTCCCTGTTAAACAGCATAGCTTGAATTCCAAATATTTATAATCATTAATGCAAAAGATGGAAAAGCATGAGTTAGTCTTTAAAAGCACAATACATTAATGGTATTTCAGAGGCAGAAAATGAGAATGAATTTGTCAAAGTAATTATTTGTTGGAAATTATTCTCAAGAGTCTTCATATTAGCTGAAGAAACCAGGCAGAAAATGAAAAAAAAAAAAAATTTAGTTCAGGTTCTGATACCAATGTTTATTTACCATGGGGATACTTTACAATTCTCCCATTTCAGTGGATGTGGTGAAACTCCTTTCCAAGACAGGTACAATATTTTCTTGACAAGTATCAAGTGAAGGTAGTAATATGTTATCAATAGTGTTGAATGAATCTCCTGTCTGTAATTAGCTATTAAAGCGAAGAAGTCTTGTGCTCTGCTAGTGGGAGAGGTTTATTGCATTGTGGGTAGGGACAGTGGTCAGATTTCTCCCATTTCACGCATACATGTAGCTCTCAAATAGATATATCTGCACTTGGCCATTTTGTGGAGCACTATATGAAATTTAGTCAAATGAGTTTCTTTTACTGCCCCCACGTCAGGGCAGTGCTCAGCCTCTAGAGAAAATCCATGGGGAGCAGTAAAGCCCAATTGTCCAACCAAGCTCAGCAATTGTGGCAAAGCACTATCAGGGGGTTCAAATAATTTTTCACTCACAGTTTCTTATGAGCATTTCTTCTCTCCTTTAAAAGTCTTCTCATTTATTGCAGATATGCACCATTAGCACTCTAGAAATGCTCAAGACTTTTGAGTAGAAGACAAGAGTTGCCCAAAGAGTTGCCTAATTTCATTGCTTACTTCATCTGGGTTGTGAGCTACAATTAGTGAGAGCTGGCAGCCTGTCAGAGGTAAGGACACATCCCACCTCTCAGGAGCGCAATAGCAGATGAGGCCGTCCCATTGCAAATTGCTTCAATCTCTGCTTAACTGGCCTGATAAGGAAGCCACAAAAAAGTCTCAACATTGCAATTTTTTTCTTTTGGATGAAAAAAGACCCACTTTCAAATACACAAACTATGGTCAGAAAGGCCATCCTCACCCACAGCAGCAGGGAAGAAGGTGTAATAATTGTCAGCATCATTATCCTCCCAGCTGCTGAAAACACAGCCTTTCATGGGTCGGGAACAGGGCAATACCCTTCAGAAATGCTTCCTATGCAGTTGAGCTTCAGCAGCGGTGATGATTCTCTTTGTAGATCTTTGATTCCTCCTGGCCCCTCCTCTTCTCTCCCGCCTTCTCCTTCCCCACCTTCCCACAGCGGGACTCACCTCCCACAGACTCTGCAGGAAGGCGAGAAGGAATCCCTCCTCCCTTCCACGAGCAATGGGAGATCATTCCTCACGTATTTTATTCCATATTATTTTGACATTCTTAAGTTAAAACAAGATCACTTGGCACTCGGGCCAACAGAGCAGCATCCCCCTTTGATGGCAGGTCAGGACACAGCTCCTGCTGTGCTGCATCCCAGTCTGTGCTCAGTGGCTACACTGGGAGTGCACTGGGAACATCTTCCACCCCAGCACAGGACATAGGGTCCTCTGCAGAAGTCACACAGCCATGAAAATCACAGAGAAACAGCAACAACAACAAAATCTCTGAGACACACAGAGTGAAAGGCTGCTGAGATTGGCTTTATAGTTCTGCAGCAAAACAAAGCAAAAGCCCGAGAATGTTTTGTGTTGCCAAATCCCCTTGTATCTAATATTGGGTTCTTGTCCATCCTAACACTGTCCAATTGTGGTATTTTTAGAGACTGGTGACAGCAACTGGTGTGAATTCACATATGTCATATCTGTTACAAAAATCTGTGAGTGATGCTGAGAAGTTTCGCCTCTACTTTCTGGTAATTCAGAGCCTTATTTGATATTTTAGTACGGAAACCACATGCTACATATTCAGCCAGATTCAGAATTGGGAGAACGCTAAGGGAGAAGTGTCAGGCACCCTGTGCTGCAGCTTTGGCAGGACAGGCAGAGCCCTTCTGCAGAAACGTGGGTCACCGTTACAACACCAACAGCCATGCTCTAGCACAGGGCCAGCAGGAGGCTGGTCACTGCCTGGCCATGTGAGGGATAGATGCCCCACACCTGAGCTGCCATGGCTGCTGAAGCGGAATGGGGACATGCCTTGGAGAACACTCAGAGGCCTGTGATGATGTGAAACAGTCACAGAAGCTTGTGTCTGACCTGGCCTGGACAGCTGGGGCCAAAGGGACTTCCATTGGCAATGAAGAGCAAAGCCACCAGCCTCCCTGTGCCCTCCCTGGTGCCAGCAGGCAGCTGGCCCTAGGCTGTCAGCCATGGCACAGCCAGCCGCCCCACAGCCCCCACACCAGCCCTGCTCTGGGAGTGTCTGGGTGCTTGGTAAAGTGAGAAGAGGTTTTTCTCCCTCTGTTTATTTAAGACAATTATCTGACTAGTCCGACCTGCTGTGATGGATTCTCCTTTACCGGGATGTCCTGTGTACTCAGTGCATGGACCTGATGGCCATGAGCAGGGCTGTCCACAGCAAATATGAACTGCGATTGTGGTGCAGACTATCCCCTGCCATACCCGCAGAAAACCCTCCAGATTTAGCACACATGTTCTGGCATGCCATCTGATCCAAATTAGAGCAGGCCCGTGCTGGGTTCCCTTGCTCAGCACTGAATTCCAGCTGCGGTAAGCCACTAACGCTGTTACACCTAGTCTCTAATTTGAATGCATTTTACATTTCAATATATTATGTCTGAACGTTAAAAATTTCCACAAGAGGTGGATTTTTTCCTACTCCATCAAGTCAACCTGCAGTGCAGTCAGCCTACAGAGAGCCAAGATTTGATATAAATTGTTTCCTCACCCACCGAGACCTTGCAGAAAGAGAAGACACACGGGAGGGGAGGGCAGCCGCAAACACAGGGCCTGTGTCTGCCACCAGGGACACAAGCCCCTTCAGCGACGCTTCTTAGAAGTACTTTTATTATATCAAGGCTTTTTGTACAAAAGGTGGCCCAGCCCTGAGGCTTTATGGGACTTGAGAGACACACAGGAGACATTGGACATCCCTGTCCATTTCACAACAGTTTTCTGTAAAAATTGGTAGTATCTCTGGAGCTGGACCTCCATGAGCCATACACCAATGCCATCTTTCTCCAACAAGCCAAGGATGGCATTAAGATTACTTGGCCAGGTAAAGGCTTCCTTGCCAATTAAAAGGCATATGTGGCCCACTGGACAGAGACTAGAATTCAAGTATTCTTGCACCTTGGGAATTTTGTCTGCTATGGCAATTTAGCTTTCTCTCTGACCATCACCCCGTCTGGACACTTACCTTTTCAACAAGCCCATGCCTTTCAGTTCAGATTGTTGGTGTTTGACAGCCTTTGAGAATTTTCCTGGTCCACTGGACACAGAGCGCTGTTTGGATTGATTTTGTTTTGCTGCCCCCAGCGCCCCTGAGCTCTCAGAAGGTCACTCCTGGGACCTGGAGGCCCTTGAGACGTTGTGGGCAGGAACTCTTCTCAATTCCTCCACCTCCAACCCACCAGGACACGGTTATTCATAAGTCCGACAGCCACAGGTTAGATTTTAATAACCACATACCCATGCAGTGCTCTGTGGAAAGCTCTAAGCACAAAATCTAAGTAAGGTAACCAGAGCTTAACTGTCACACACACTCCCAAATTTCTCTGCAGGCTGTATGGTAGGAATTCTCCTATGCCACCCTCTCCTCCCTCCAGAGCACACAGCTGGTAAGAGCTTTGTAGTGCAGATTAGCTTCTGTATGAATAGCTTCACAAGGTGCCTACAGTACCAGAGGAAAATAAGATCGAAAGGCAGTCTGTACAGGGTCAGCTTTTCACTCAGGCCAAAAAAAATTTTAATGCAGAAGAAAGGTTATAAATAAGGTAAGGAAGGGGAGAAATAAATGCCCATCTTCACAGAAGCTAAGGGCATTTTCCACTTACAAATTTCAGAACTTGTCTTGGATAACAATTGAAGTTAACAAAAGAAAACAATGAACTTCAAACCAGATATTAATTGTCCCGTGCTTATCTAAAGGTAGTTTGTTTTCCCTTTAGCTGCTCCCTGTGCCCTCATTTAGCAGAAGCGTGGTACATCAGACAAGGAAAATACCTGTTGATCTGGAGCTGGACTGGAGAGAGTAATTCTGACAGTAAACTCACAGAGTCCTCCCATCCCAGTGCCTTTGTCTCACCTGGCATCTGGATGGATTCACATCCTCCTGTTAAAGACGTGCAGTAACAACACAACTGCTTCTGTCTCTGGAGCATGCTATTGCCCCAGAGAATGTTTTTGTTCATCTGCAGATGAAGTAACATGCAGCTAAATCATTTTGGAAAAATGTTCAAGAAAGAAAATCCTACACCAATGACTACAGCTTTTGTTTGGTTTTATGTTTGACAAAACCTAAAAGTTCATCTCCAAATATGACGTGCAAGAAAGGAAGCAGGTGCAAACCACATTCCCAAGTATAGTTCCCTCCAAAGCCAGGGAACAAAGCGACAGTCTCACCAGGCTGAGGCACCACAGCACCTGCACAGTGAACTTCCCAGGGCAAAAGCTTCGTGAAGATTCCCAGGAAAGTCTGAAATAAAAGGAACAAATGGCACAAGGAAACATCAAATTTAGGTTTTGGAAGTTCAGAGGAGCTTGTTAAAAAACATCCCTGAAGATTCAGAAGTCAGAAATAATATCAGCTACACACAGCTGCTTATGCAGTGTGCATATTTTGGAGACAACATGATGCAATTTGAAACGTGGCAGGTGTCAAGAAGCAGCAAAGACCAGCCAATGGCTGAGGGGCGGGAGTCAAACGTGATGACCTGGCTGGCAGGCTGGAAACATGTTTAGGCACTACCCTGTGCATCACACCAGGAACGAGCGTTCCCTCCCTGTGAGCTCCCACCACAAAGCCAACACAAAAGCCCCTGGACCTGCCCTCTGAGGAGGTGTGAGGTGCAGCACAGGAGATGCCCATTCAGCCAGGTACCTTCTCCAACAACCTGCTAAGGGGAGAAGAAGCCAGGTCCAATACCAGCTCCTCTGACTTTGCAGGTGATTGGATCTCCATTTCAAAAAGAAAATGACAGCTGTTTTGTTCCCTCACTCAGCTGAACACCGCAGCTTTGTGCTCAGCAAATGTGCAGGAGGGAAAGAAATTTTCACCAACAGCAAGGCCAGGAGAACTGCAGAAAATCTCCCTCCCCTGAGCCCCTGATTAAACCTGAGCAGCATCTCCAGGAGAGTGAGGCGAGCACCGTGGGTTGTTCACTGAGACTGAGCCAGGCGTACATGGCAGCTGCTGCTGGTACCAAGATAAGACACACAACCTTGGGGCTGCAGGTTTTGTAACAGCCATCACAAGGATAGCAAGAATGATGCAAGTGTAAGAAATAAGGAGATAGCAAAAATACAAGGTTCTGGTTTCTGTAATTACAGGTAAGCAAATTGTAAAAATAATAGTAATGTGAATGTTTCAAGAGATTAAATCAAAGAGTTAATGTTTAAATAATAAAAATTTCAGTGAAGTTTTACTTGAAACCTGTAACAAAACCTCTGTGACCAGTAGCTTTCATTGTGTGTCTGCCAATTATTCACATTGATCTGCTAATAATAAGATATGGAATGCTTTTCATCATCAGAGAAGCTGTAGTTATTAGTCAACCTTGGGGTTGTTAGTTCAGTTCATTATTCTCAATTATGATAATGGAAAAGCTGATGTGCAGAAATGAGGCTGTTGATTTTGCTGGGATTGCTGGACCCAGGAGTACAGGCACCTCCCCAGGTCTTTGCTCTTAGCTTTCGCTTTCGCTGAGCTGGTCAGAATATCCTGGATCTGTGAACAGGAAATAGGGGGTGCTTTTTTTCTCAAAAAGGTAAAATAAGGTCCAAACCACATCAAGCTCAAGAGCCTCGAATAGTACCTCTGCCACACCAGCCGTTTCCTGAGCTGTACAGCAGAGCTGATCTCAGAAGCAGATGAAACAGAAATAGCCACACACACACACGAGAGACAGGCACTGGGCAAGGGCGGGTGTCGAATCCAACAGGACAAGGCTTCTTCCAGGTCTGGCAGGCAGCACCATACCTGAGCCCGAGACAAGAAGCTGCACTTCTCTACCAACCATTTCAACAGCCAAAATCTCTTTCATTAAAAGTGTATATATATATTTCATTTATTCCCACATTAGAACTTAATGTTCCCCAAGATTCTTTCTTAGAGCTGTTCCTATTTGCATAATTAAAATGAGGATAGTAGAGCCTTTTGTGTGCGCTTTTTTTTGATTTTCAGTAAAAGGCAGGGGCACCACCTAACGGTGAGTTAGAGCCCTTGGCTTTTTCTTTCTGCAGTTGGCTAGCTATTGCACCAACACGGGCACTACAGATAGCAGAGGCGAAAATCGAGCCGGGCAATGGAGTTTGCTCTGTCAATTACTAATCCTGAACACGGGCAAGATTGATCGGGGTACCTTATATTAAACACAAACACACACCCGCAGGTAACTGATCTTAGAAAAAAAAAAAAAAAAAAAAAAACCAAAAACAAACAAAGCAAAGAGGGGTTTATGCTAAACTGCATAAAACTACAGTCGAGGATTTGAGGATTTGTCGCGACAACTCAGACTCTCCCTGCTGAGTAATATTTCAGCTGAAGACCTGCAAAGGGGACAGGTCCTCTGGTAAGTAATTTTAATTTTTTTTAAACTAACTTCAAAGTTTGTCTTGATAAATTCTTATTTCTCATAGGCTCCTAAGTTTAGCCCAAGAATTTTGCTTTTTGATGTCACAGTGAAAAGAAAGAGAAAACAAAATTGAAGGAAAAATTGCTCAGTTTGTAAAATCAGTGTGTCACTTGAACCTCCTGCTTTCTAAAGCCAATAGGAAATGAGGAATACACAGCCACCAGTCCTGAAGTCCCTGAAGGCATAGAGATTGCATGGGAGTGGTGCTTTTGGGAACTCCAGCATATTTGGGATTGTTGATTACAGTCCACAGTAAGATTAAAGTGCCTTCTAGATTAATATTCTTCACACCAATAAATCCAACAGAAGAAAACCTTAACAGCTCACCAGCTTTGTTTTTGTACCTGTGAAATGCTCAGGGATGAGCAGGTAGCTGAAGTGTCTACCACGTATGGAAAGGATCCACCAGGAGAATCCTCACCAGGGCAGCCTTGCTCCGAAGCACGCTCTGGCCAGACTGTGTGAAAGGGACACAGAAAGGCAAATTTGGAAGGTTCATATCCTGCATTTATAATATATGGGTCAAAAAAGGGCCACAGGAGACTGCATATCTAAGGCATCTAAGTACTAACCTAATATCACCAAACTTGCACAGCTGGGGCATGAGCCACCCACTTTCACTCACGGGGCTCACGCAGACAGTGCCGTGCTGTACAGTGCTATGCTGTCACTCATTCCCACTGTAGACCTGTGACTGCAGAGTCCACTGTTAGCTCCACTGTGGAAGGAGAAAACAAGGAGAGAAGCAAAAAATCTTAGAAGTGTCCTCAGAAGGTGACCAAACAAAATAGCAAAGTTGTCACTGGTTGGCTAATGAAACCTGAACATCCTCTTTACCTCAACGTTGGTACAAGCAAAAGGGAACTACAACATGTTTTTTAAAAAAGAGAAAAGCAAAACAAAAAGCACAGATGCTGCCAAAGTTGGTATGTGAAATGAATCTTCTCTGCGTAACAGCTGCCACCCACAACCCCTGCTTCATCAGACGGGAGTGGAGACAGAGAATGGAGACCTGAACCTGTACCATGCTGCCACCACCAAAGGCAGGCTATGGACCTGGTCAACAGCAATATTTTTGAAAGAAAAATTTGATTTATTATTTAAATAAAACGTAATTTGAAAATTATTTCTCATTAAATCAACAATTATTTAATATTTTAATGTTAATTCAACTGTAATTATGTTGTTTATATTACATCCTATAGTTTTTAGAATCTACTAAAGCCATATCTTAACAAAAACAATATCCAATTGATGTATGATAGCTGTGACAATTTTAACCAAATAATCAATATGACAGAAGTTAGCAGAAGCCTTTTATACATGCTGTGCTTTCCTGAGATTGCAATAATTGTTGGGTTAAAAAACCCCATAATATTCCATACTAAATGCAGCTGCATTTCATAGTATGGATGAAACACAGGCACGTGCAAGCATCTATGATATTTACATTTAGGCTAGGTACAAACCCAGTGTGGAACAGTGAAGGAACATAGGCATTCCAAATTCAGAGTGTGTTGTGGCATCGGACATCATTAAAGAAAGGGAAATATTATCCCTCAGCTCAGGTTTTGGTGGTCTATAACAGAGCACCTGTATTTGGAGTCTCTGAGTATCAAAGGACAGTCTGCCTATTACATTACGACAGATTGACATTCTTGCATATTAACTGGATAACTCTCAGAGTTAAAGAAAGAGCACTCACTTTACAAAATGCCTAAGGACAAAATGTGGAACTCCAACCCAAGCTGATTAATGGTCTGTAGAAGCCACAAGTTTAGAAGAGAAGTGATTGTTTTGTGTCTGTAAGTGACACTGTGAGGTCACTAGCTGTTGTTCTTCAATCAAAACTGGTCTGGCACTGCATAAATCTGCATTTTATTGTTTTGCTCAAATACCCAGGCTACAACAGACCAAACTGATTTGAAAGCTTGCCTTTAGCAAGTGCAGTCCTCACAAGTGTCAAAACCCATTTTCACCCACACACAAGTACACGTGCTTAAGTGGCGGTTACAGATCAGGCAGGACCAGGCAGGCTCCTGGTGCTGAGCGCTGTGTGCACGCAGCACAATCCTCTTCTTGCCCTGAGGAACTTTACACTCAAAGTAAGCATCCAGATTCCCAAATACCTTAACTGCTAAGGCATGGAAGTCAAGCTTTCTAACACCTCATACTTTTTCAAGGTAAATCTATCGATTAGGGTGCCCTCTCATGGGAAATGTTACCAACCCTGTGTTTCTCTGTACCTGACATCTACGGTACCATCACGTAAGCAGGAAAGGGAATTTCTTGTGCTTTTGTGAAATCCAAATACCTGTAGATTATGTGTTTGGAGGACTTGCAAAACTATAACTGACTTATATATAATGTAGTATGATGTATATCTAATTAAGTATAATGCAGATCAAGATATCTAGCAGCAGAGTCTGTTTCAAACACAGAGAAAGTCTGGAGCAGGGAGAGAGGCAGTCTAAAGAGCATGTTCTTCTAACTTATGCAGGAAGGAATTTACTCTGCTCTTTCCTTCAGCTTCATAGCATGCTCATGGGATATGCAGAGATTATTCCATTTTCTGTGGAAGTTCCAAGGCACAATTCATTTCATGCAGCTTTGCCAGCTTACAATACACAGTTTCACAGGACAGTTTGCCACACTTTGAAGTCCCTCTCTTTAGGAGCTACAAGGAAACTCATACAACTTACCTTACTATTAAATCAGTAAAATCACATGAGAAAAAGGGGACCTTTACCTTTTTGCATGAAAGGCTTTGTGTCACAGCTTAGAACTTGGTTTTTGAACAGTTTATCAGAAGTACTCATCAAAAGTTTATAAAAGAAATACTTCTCCTTACACTGAGCCAGTCCAACTCTGGACAAACTTTCAGCATGTGTAAATGTCACTCACATAGCTGTGATAGATTCTTCACTTCTACTAAAGTGCTTCTTACACATATGCCTAGGCCAGCTTTAGCTTGTCATCTTTTCATAGACATTATTCTGCAATTAACTTCTCCCTATTGTGCATACGGCGTGGACAGCTGCTTTCAGGATTGGTAGGTAACTCCCGCACAAATCTCTCTAAGCATTTGTATGTTTTCTAACAACTTCAGTGGCTCTCTGAAAAGCATTCCCTCCCAATCAACCTCCATTATTGAGCATGACTTGCCAAAGAATCACTTTTATTTTCACGTAGCCTAAAATTCATTAAAAAATTTAAATTTACTTTTTCTATAACACAGACTACGTCACCTCTGAGCATTACACTGACAAAAACAGCTGGGAAGTTCCTGTTTCTTTCTTCTTTAGCGTCAGGGATCTATTTGTCAACCAAAAGTAAAAAAAAAAAATAAAAAAATCAAACGTAGCTATTATTGGAGCAAGTGTGTCTGGGGTACCAAGCTAGAGCTGCTGTTACTGCCACCAAGCATGGCCCACCTGCCTGCTTTCCCAGAAACCTGCTTAATAGCCAGGTTAAGGTGATTACTGCCTGTTCTGACAGATGGAAGTAAGTGTACCTCTACCAGCTTCTGAAAAATGCCTGGCTTTGCTTGTTATATTTGGCAAACAGGGACCTAACCTGACTTCAGTCTCAATAAAGCAGAGGTGTGGGCAGCTTGCCCTCTTTTTGGAAGAAGATGTTGTGACTCTTGACCTGATATGACCTTTAATGCTTTTTTATAGCTTTGTATTGCAATGCCAGTTTAGACTTAATGAATTATTTTTACTACCAAGATGGTGTAAAATCTGCATGTGACCTGCCGGCACCACATCAGCCGGCGATGCTCTCCACTGCTGCAATAGTCAACTCCAGTTAGGTCACAGCAGGTCAGCAAATAATCTCCAAAGCACTGAATAATTTAAAGGGTAATTCAGTGGTCAATGAATGTCAGACCTTTATAATTCTATAAATCATCTCTCTAAATGATCTGTAAATTGTATTAAACAATGAATTTTACAGTTTTCCCATTGACTGTCTGTCCTACTTAAGTATGTATTCGAGGCAGGTAATTGTATGTATTCCAATTGTTCTGACGATTTACATGATACAGAAGGCTGGCTGACTGTTATCACTGACATTGAAAACAATGTGTAACACTGTCCCAGCAAAAGATAAATCAGTTGGACACCAGCTCAAGGAGACTCGCAGAGTTTGGGGCTGCTGTTCATTGGGAACACTTCATACTAGATGAACTTCATTTTTGTTTCTTGATTTGTTTTGAAAAAAATTAAGACTCTTACAAGCATTAAAATAATGAGCTGCTTGGGTTCTGTAGATTGTTCTGTCAACTGCTGAGTTCTGAGCTCAATCTGAATTTTAAAATTATTTTCATCTAAATATAGTGGCATTATTTTGATTTCCTAAGAAGTCTTTAGTGAGCATTCAGTGTTACACAGAGTTTCTTTTAACTAATCTTCATATTGTTTCTTTAAATATTTGAAGTGATCATGTTCTTTTTCTGTGCTTTCTACCAAGTAAAATAGTCTCCAACAAGTTAATGTGCAAAGTCAAGGATATTGGGATACAGACAATGAATGGAAAAACCCTGAAAACTGAGTGATACCATTTCCACCCCAGCAGAGCAAGCATCCCAGCCTCCGTGTCTCCTGCGGCCCAGGTGGAGCACAGGTTATCTCAGTCTAACAGTCGACAGCTCTGCCAGCCAGGAACATCTGATCACAGCAGACCTGACATTCCCGTAGTAGGGTTTCCTCACCCCAGAAATGCCAACCATCTCACTGGAGTAGCACAGAGTCACTTCATGGGTGATAAAGATCCCTTTTTCTGAAGCTCTTTAATAGATTCCACAAAGCATAGCAGACAGTGCTTGGTTCTTTTTTGTGATGCTGATCTTATGTTCCCATTGCTATTATAGAACAATGAAATCTAGCGAAAACCAATATATCCATTTATTTAACCTAGAAAACTGATGAGCAGATTATTCAAGGTTACTGTACCTGCTTCAGAGATTAAACATCATTTGGAAGTCAAAGGGCAACTATTTATCGGCTGCAATGTATTTGATTCAGAGCCTTGAGCAGGATTATATTTCTCATGGGTATTTGTGCTAATTTCAAAGGCTAGACTGACAGACAGTGTCTGAAAACAAAAGTATAGAGGGATGGATTTAAACAGAATGTTTTTCTTTCCAGAATCCAAAGTGGCTGTATTTTTCAGTTGCTGGACTGAAAAATACTTCCACGTCCTTGGAGGATCAAGGACTATCAAAACAGACAAAAGAAAGATCTGTGGTTTAGTGGCATCACAGTTCACATGGTTTGTATTTCTACTAAGCTCACAGCACTGTTTCACAGACTATGTGGCTTGGGATTGCTTTCAGACACAAAACTATGCACGGAAGTACAGATTTAGATACAACCCAAGATACATCCACAGATATTTGGTGCTTCTGAACAATCTGTGTTGAATCAAACCTGCTTATATTAAAGTATTAAGTACATGTTGTCTTTAGAAATTTTCAAAGGCATCTTTGGGAAGTTGTTATGTGGAAAATTAAAGTAATAGCTTTAGACCAAAAGGACAGTGTACCATCTGAACAAACAGAGTCTGCATAGTATCTTTTAGGGTGATGGACTATTTCACTTGTAACTACCACTGCAGTATCATTGGATGTTATTACTCTAGCACATGCTGTAAACAAAACACATTTTTCAATTTCTTCTTCATTAAAACAGTGATTTCTGCATTCATTCAGAGTTCCCAATGCCATGTGAAGGAAAAATTAGTTTGAAAGAAAGGTGTGAGATGACTTCAGGGGCAAGCGAAAGTGGAGAGTTTCTCTTGAATCCTGATAGAGAACTGCAATTTTTACCTGACAAAGGAGGAAAGTTGAAGGTCTCAGTTGCTGTGTCATTACCCCCATGCAGTGGCTCAGCCCCACACAGTCACTCATTCACTCCCCACCAGTGGGATGGGGAACAGAACTGGGAGGGTAAAAGTGCAAAAATTCATGGGCTGCGGTAAAGACAGATTAATAGGCAAAGCAAAAGGTGCGTGAGCAAGTAAAGAGAAATAAGGGATTCATTCACTACTTCCCATCAGCAGCCAGGTGTTCAGCCATTTCCAGGAAAGCAGGGTTCCATCATGCATGCTGGTTCCCTGGAAAGACAAACACCACAATTCCAAGTGTCTCCCCCTTTCTTTGTCTCCCCCAGCTTTCCTTGCTGAGCACCATGTCATTGGCATGGGTTTCCCTTAGCCATCTGGGGTCAGCTCTCCTAGCCATGTCCCATCCCAACTTCTCCTGCCCAAGCCCTCACTGGTGGGTCAACATAGGAAACGGAGCAGGCCTTGGCTCAGCAATGGCTGAAACATCACTGTGTGGTCAAGGTCGTTTGGGTCACAAACCCAAAACACAGCACCATACCAGCTACTATGAAGCAGAGGACTCCAGTCCAGCCAATACCAGCACAATCAAGTAGTTGTAAAGTTTTTTAGACAACCATATGCAGTCATAGTGGCTACTAGGAGAAAATAGGAATTTCTAGGAGAAAATAGTAAGCATTTTAAAATTAACTAAGCATCTTCTCCTTGAGAACCTTCAGTGAACAAGAAGATCTAGCTCTTAGCCTTGCAATGCATAGAAGAGATGGAAACAATATGAAGGTTTTGGCTACATTTGAGTCATTTTTCTAAGTAATAATAATCAGCACTGCGGGCACTGCTTGCAAATTAATGACTAGGTAAAAGAGTTGCCCTGGGACGTGAATTGTAGCAAGTTATTAACTCCAAAAGTGCCTGAGCCAATGTCATGACTTTTACAACCTTTTCAGGGTTCCCATTCTGTTTAGGAGGAGGGCTTGATCTCCACTGCAGCATCACCTGAAAGCCAAGGTGAAGCCTGGGATGTCTGTGTTAATGGGACAGGCATCCTTCCCAGTTCACTCTCTCTCAGCTGCCAGTTCCAAAAACTCTTTTGCACAATCTCTGAGCTGATTCCCTGCCAAAATCCTTGTCAGAGAGCGCTTGTGTCATCCATCCTTACAGTACTCACTACCCAGGGAGAAGTAACACTACAGCAGTGCCTGCCAAACAGAATGTACAGCAAATATAGTGCTCCAGCACTTTTGTGCATCTTCTGTCTAGACTGTGAGCTCCTTGGAGCCCACATCCTCAGCAGAAGAGGAGGAGACGGGATTCAGGTACTGGAGTTAATCAGGTTTTAGCTGTGGAGCTAAGAAATGTTTTTGGTCCTTTTCAGTCTTTTGCAAATTTCAAAATTCTCCAATCTGATTCATGAACAGTTTAAAAGGCAGAGAACAGAGTCTAAAGTATTTCTGTTTAGCACAAGAACTGCTAAAAGCAAGTGACTGATCAAAGAGCAGATCTATGCTGATCCCCATTCTGGGTGCTGGGGTGGAAGGTTTCTTCTTCCAAACAGCTCAGATCCTCTTTACAGAACAGCAGATGTTGTAGGATGAAAAAGCACAAACTGCTCACACCTGAGCTCCTCCAGCAGCACCCTGGCCCTGCGCTCTGCCCTCCACAGCAGGCAGCTGGCTGTCACAAGGGTACAGGTACACACCTGCACTACGTGAAGCCAAAGCGACAGGGAATGGATTTTCTCTGTGTAACACGAGGAACATGTCTCTTTGAGAAAAAGGCTATTGTAGGGTTTCTTCACAGTCCCTGCTCCTTGCTTCCCTTGACTGTGGTATCAGCCCTCTCTAGAGAATCCCCCACAACGCATTCTTACTAGTATTTCTGAAATGATGTGTCTGGAGAACTGCAAACTGGTTCAGATCACTCTAAAGCCCCCTTAGCGGTTAGTGCTGTGGGACATTAGTTCTGGATGACTAATTATTTGGTTTAAAAACAGGTCTTTTGTTTCTTGGTCTATAAAGACAACATGACCACTTTCTGTACTTTTGACCCCAGGGAAAGAAAAGCCACAGATAATAGAATTAAACCCTCATTTCACTTGAGATAATATTTGTGTAAGCTCCCTTAGTAAAATGTCATGTACACTGCCAAGTCTGCAGGTTATCACTTCCACAGTTTGAGTGTTTGGAGACAGGGCTTGGAAGTAGGGGGTATTTAGGGGAAAGCTCTGAGAATTATAAGAGCTGTAACCATAGAACTTTTTTCCTACTCAGCCCAACGTTTCCTTCAAGACTTGAGCTCAGACAAAATAACGGTTAGGATATTTTTTATTGGCCCAACACAGAAACATTATATAAGGTTTCAAGGCCACACAGATGACTTTCCCCCCTTTTTGCAAGGCTCTGTAGACTTTGCAGGGAGAAGAATCAACACATTCATCTGTTATTCCAAATGTGCTCTTCTTTCAAGGGATTATGTTAAAATTCTAAGCACCATGAAGCAAGAGTCCAAGTCCTCCCCATCAACACTCAGAGCTTTTTCCTTATAACTCTGAAATCACACCAACAACAATAAAGTATCATGACCAAGTGTTAGTTTGAGACGTGTCATTCCATTCCAGAGGAGAAATGAGTCCTTCCTCCCTTCTCCCGCTGCAGTCCTATTGTGTTTGGATGCCCATATGGTTTCAGGTAACCAATATCAGACTCTTCCATAACTTAGAAGCCAGTCCTTCCATTGCCTTCTCCCTTCCCCGTCATATTATCTTTCTTCAAACAGTATTGCTTGTAAATTGCACTGCACATTCTGGGGAAAAAAAAAAAAAAAACCAAACAAAAACACCACCAAAGCACACTAGTAAAGAGGGACCTTCAAATTTTTTTTACATAGGGAGCACTCAGAAGTTCGGAGACCTGGTAACACAGAGCTTTTTTAGAATGGTTTGACTTCCCTATAGGGAAATGGAAGTTAAGACACTTAGCTCCAAGAAGTACAAGTCCATTCTTTGAACACTGTATTTCTTAACTACAGAACACTGCTCCAGCCTTTCTGTGAAGGAACTGAAACTACCAATTCTCTGTCCTCTATCAAACTTGAATACACTTTTTTCAGAGTATGCATGTTCATTCAGTAAATATACCACAGTAGAATTTCTTCCTTAATTCACAGCTCCCCACTGCTTCTGCTTTTTTTAAAATCTCCATGTAGGAATTACAGAAGCAAACCACTGGACTTCTGTGTCTTCATGTACAAAGCTAACTTTTGTGGGTAGGCCAGAGAAGGCTGCTGGAGCCAACAGAAAAAAACAAGAGACAAAGAAAAATATTAGCTCTGCTTTATGCCATATGCTTTGGTGTCTTGTTACAGACTAGTCAGTCTACAATGGAAATCAGAGTTCACCACGTAATGCCACAGCTGCAAGAGGACACTGTGTGCAGAGGAGATATGCACAGATGGATCCTCCTTCATTCAGTATCCCTGCCCTGCCCCCGCCCCTCTTCCCCCCCCCAAATACTGGTGTCTGCTTTGAGCAGCTCCAGAATGTTTGTTTGAAATACTTGTCCAAAACCACTGACAAAACTGAGCTGTAAAACAAGGTCTGGGAACAAAATGGAGAAGTGTGTAATGAAGAAAATTTGGAGAAAGCAATTAAAGCAACCTATACTGTTATAACCCACCTGCAGAATTATGGGATGGGAGCAACATGAAAAATTCTGGAAGTGGAACAATCCTGAAGTAATGCTGCTTAGGTCCTCTTGGAGTCTCTCATGCATCTGGCAGTGGCCAGTTCAGCATTACCTGCCTAAAAGCAATATATCCTCACACACAGGACTGGCTTTGCTGCTCGTGACCAAGTCCTAGCTGGAAGCACAAACGAAAAGTAACCAGGAACTTACTTTTATGTATTTCCACAGGAGACGGGCACTTGTCTGTCAAGACAGGCAGAGCCCCAGCTCTTGGGCAGTGCCAGCCAGAAGCTTTCTCTTCCATTGATCAAGCACTTGGTCCACATGATGGTTAGAAACACATGTACTCCGAAACATTGATGCAGTGACTTGATTTATATATACATACTTGTACGAGAGCGCACAAACATTTGTCTGGCATTATCTCTGGAATTTGGAGAGATGTTAATTGGAATTATAGGCCATGCACCACTTCTATTACTTCAATTTACACCTGGCACACACCTCAGCGCTGCAGCCCAAAAGTAATCAATAGGTAGAAGAGCCTAATCTGGAAGGACACATGTACAACAGACCATTTTTAAGGACATAAGACTAATTCTGTGGTTACTTAGTATATACGTGCTATAATAACAAGCAATACAAAAATATATTACTAAAGAGGAAAAGACTAAAAATTGTTTGAACAGAAACCCTTGAAAAAAACAAAAGCCCTATAAAACTTTCCACAGCAGTTTAAACAGATTATTTTAAAAATCATACTGTTAGTAAAACCTTTTAAATTCCACATGAGAAGGATTGTTCAGCCAAAATCCCAGAGAGCACTTGTAGATAATTTCTAGTTATCTTACTGTTTAAGCAGAGTCCTTCCCAAGGATTTCCACTACTCAACCTCTGTTTCCACCCCTCCAACAGAAAAATAAATGAATGATGGGTCTTCAGGGTTTTTTTTTTTTAATATTCCAGATACTTAATACTGAGCAATATGCAGGATCCAGAAAAAGAAATCCTCCAAGTCATCTTTTTCAGCCTTAAAAATGCTACAGAGGATACAAACACTATTTCTTCTCTTTTGCAGGTCACTTGTAATAGACAAGCTGCTTGTGATGCATTCCATGCTGGGACCAGCTATAAGCCATGCATCTGCTGAATTTAGGAATAAAGAGCTAGTCCATAAAATGTGGAATCAGAGGAGTGGCCTCAGGGGCATAATGGTGCATTACTTCTGTGAGATCAGAGTGTTTCACTAGAAGATATATATTGTTACAGGAAAGGACTTCCATGCTTTTTGATTCTGTCATTATTTATTGTTTGCGTTGCTCATTCTGCTATGCTAGATCACACAGCAGAGGTAACCTGAGAGAATGCCCTGCATCTCACTCTGGACCTCACATTATTTACCACTGCAAAGGAAACTTCTGCTATTAGAGTAAGTTGTGTGCAGGAACATTTAAGCTGCTGCTCATCTAAGATCCTTAGGCCTCCCAGCAAGTGTGAAAAATACTCAATTTAGGAATAACCTTGGTCACAAGTTATCCTCCAGGACACCCTTTCTCTTTTACGTCTCATTAGAGAGGCATTTGTGTAAGCAAGGCCTCTGCAAGTAGTGCTGTTATCTCATCCTATAAAACCTCATTTACAAAGAGAAGGATGACAAATTGTTTTTCTCACTGTAGTCATAATGACCACTGTCTGTAATTATTTATATTACTACTTCCCCAGCTGAAAAATCATTTGAAGCAGGGGGTCTACACAGGATGAACTAGAAAGACTAGAGTGATTTATTTTTCAGTAAGGACATTTACTAATGAAGATCACTGTTTGTTGGTGTCAGAAGTGTCACAATTGCTTACTTTGCATGGCTAGGATGACTATCATGACAGGAGTTGGCAGCTGCAACAGACAAGAGAAAGATGGGGAAATATATGGACCAGCCTTCCCTAGGAAAAATTCCCATTTCACATAAACACTTGCTTATGTGTTTCCATGTTTTCTCATAAAACCAAAAAAATTCACAGATAGTTGACAAATGCTTTTCATAACCCAGGTGACCAGCATCAATAATCACTTTGTCTTTTGCCTTTTCCTGACTGAATCTCATATCAGCTGATACAGGTCATTCCTCTGACCATTGCCAGGTTCACAGGCTTATAGTTTACCTGCTAATCCCACTTATTTATTATTTTCTGCATTAGCATAGATCTTACCAGCTTCCACTTTCAGGTGCTTCCTTACAGAGTCTGTTGTGGCTCCAGCTGCAACATCCTTGCTTTGCTTCCTGATGAGTTCATAGACAGCCTTTTCTCCTCTCTACCTCTTTATTAAGCAGTTTGATGGAGACAGACAAGAAGAGAGAGGTAGGATAAGGAGAACACTGAGTGACCCTGCCACATAGACAACCTGATTTAACATCCATTCCAAACACAGCTCTAGCCCTCACCCTCTTTAATACCAACAAGGAAAAACACCCATCCCATTCTGCTCAGGCCTTAAATACAACAAGTCCCAGGCTCTAGTAGGGGCTGCTAGCCAGCTGACTGCTATCAGCCTAAATTACTAGATACACCTGAAAATGGTGACATTTATAAAGCAAGAGCTAGTGGCTACTTCCCTTCCCTATGTGATTACCTATGGATAGATTTCCTAAACCTGTTCTTCTGTAAGGCTTTCTCCATAGTCTAAGCTCATGAGTGCATCACTGTTCAGGCTTGTTGGGTAAAAAGATATAGATTAGAAGCAGCTTGAATGAACTATTAATTAAACCATCTCATGGGATTTATGTCCAGGAATAGAAATACATTCAGGTGTCTATACATGTTCCTGCAGCCTGATTTGCAGCTTATGGCTAAGTGCCATTTGGTCTTTCACATGCTCTTTGAATTGGTGCGAAACCTGCCCTTTCTGAAGCTGGCTCTGAGAGTCAGGCTGGGCAATGTGTTTCTGCTTAATAATTTCACACATACAGGCAGCCTCGTCCAAAAAAGCAGAGCAGCACTGAATGACAAGTAGGGATGGATTCCGCATGTTGGGGGGTGTCACTTTTACTAGGTAAATCAATACCACATTTCCCTTCTTATCTTGAAAGCTATGGGAGGACAAATTACATTAGCATAGATCTCTGCTTTGCCTCCTGCCATGCTCCTGCAGAACAGCAGGCTGCAGTTCTACAAACCTTGCCCCAATGTGCTGTCAGTCAGCTATTGGAAGGGCTGTGGCAGGCTTGAACATGCTCAGCTAGAACATGTTTGGGGCATTTTTTGAGGATAAAATACAGAGGCAGTTGCTGCATGCACACTGGGAGACAACTGTGTTTCCTACTGCTGGTGAGAGGTCCCTGTTGGTTTCAGTTGGATGATGACAGATATGACCAGTCTCACCTCAAGCTGACGTGACCAGAAGCAACGTGAACACTAACTCTGTTCTACCTCTGTTGTTTTTTGGCTCTTCAGAAAGTCCGCTCATAGGTCAAGGGGTAATTTCTGGGTATGAATTCAGAGTTTATCTTACTGTCCAGAGATGATTCTGGGAGTTACAAACTATGCCAGAAAAAAATTGGCAGAAAATATACAGAATAGGATTACCAGATAATAGTTAAATCTAATACACTGGTTTCTTTTGTCCCTTTTCACCACTGGCTGAATTCTCCCAATTGAACTGTTTCTATCAGGAAAAACCCTGCCACTTCTACTCTGTATTTCAAGTCCCTAGAAGATACAGGTGTCAGTACAGTTTGTTCCCAGACTTTTACCAAGATGAGATTGGATTCAGTTATGCCTCTTAAAGCCTGGCAAAGCTGGGATTGCCATTGAAGGAGAAGGGACCTTACCAAGACGGTGGCTCTGGAGGTGTGGAGCCTGGCAACAGTGGGAGCCCTGTAACCAACCGTGGCTCCTGCAGGGCTACAGCCACTGCCCAGCCCACGGGTGAGGGGACACGTTTCTCCTGCCTCCACCAGGTACCGCAGCAGGTGCTGCCAGAGAAACCCTGTGTAAAATGTCCGGTAGAGCACATACTGGGTGGTTTTGTGCTATGGACCTAATTTGTAAAGATGATACTTTCTATACAGAAAGCCTTGTCACTATCACACAAAGTATTCTTCATTTCTTCTGAGCAGTTCTTGGCATCTACAAATGGAGTTTTTAGATAAGATGCCAAAACGAGCTTCATCTCTGTAATCCCAGATCAAGTGAGGGCATCCAGAAGATTAATTTAGGAATTTTCTCTACAGAGCTGCTCCTGGAGAGGCCCAAAACACTCCTGTAACTCAGGTTTGCTCTCTTTGCTTAGGTCCCCCATTTTATTGTGGTGTAGGCTGTGAGGAACAAGTAAAGAGAGTAAGTGACTTATGCCCACAATGCGAGTTCAGTCCACTCCGCTGGGCTGGCAGCGGTGTCTCTCATGTTGGGTCACTTTCCACTGAGAAGACTGGTTGATCAAGGACTTCACCATGAAGTCAGACAGGAAACCAAGCAAGGGCCCATTTGGGTTGGAGCAGCCATGCTGGAGAGCAGTGCGCATCTTGAGCAGGGAGGCCACACATGCGTCAATAAAACACTAGTGTCGATGGCACTGAGGACAGCAGCCCTGCAGCCACCAGTGTCTGTTCGATTTGTCTGTCTGCAGAGACATTGGATTGAAAATACGTGGTGGGAATGGCTCCCAAATTGGGTTAATGTCCAAACTGAGCCTGCACACCGGCTGGAGAAGGCTGGCGGCCTAAGCCAGAGCTGGGCCCAGGACCACGCAAACAGTTCAATTCTGGGTGTGAATGAATTCCAGCACCCCAAAGTGTTGGAATACCAGCACAAAGGCAGCCTGCACAGCACCTCCCACCCCGCCACTGCTTCCCCTGGGAGAGAGGTGCTCAGCAGTATCCCCCCACAGCACCACAGGCTCCCAGCGTCACAGCTCCCAGTCACCCCCGATCCCGCTGTGCCAGGCAGGTCTTCTGTGAGGAATCTTTGCCTTCAGTGAGTATAAAAGATGATCGTGATTTTTGGAGGCTGTGGGAGTGTCAAGGGACAGAACTGTTTCCGACAAAAAATTATTATTGGAGACTGTGTTAGGGTTAGAGTTTAAACATGAATTCTCCTGGACACACTTGTCAAATATTGATGTCAGGGTCCTATATTTGCCATACTAGACTGATGATCTCACATATTCTGCTCAAATAAGATTTTAAAATGTGGTTTAGGTACCTGTGATGTCAGCAGGAAAAATATGGAAAATCCTAACCCTGAGTTCTGGCTGAAATAGGAAATAGGATATGGTATTTAAATCTTTCTTTTAAGATGCATTTACCTTACATGCCTGCTGGAAAAATAATATCTGAGATTTTGTACTGCTTTGGGATTCTTTTTATGTTTTTTGGTAATTGTGAACTGCATTTGAAGGTCGGGGTTTTTTCCCAAAACAAATATGGATGCCTGAATATACTGCTAGAGCCAATTCATTAACATTCTGAGAAGAAAACAGGTTAGTTAATGCTGTCTTTAATACAAATGTCATGCAAGAGGATATAAGACATAAAACCTGCACGTATATGCTTGATAGTAAGTTGGACACTCAGCAAACTAGTCAGAAAACGTAATCACAGCAGGGTGAAATGCAGAAAGTGGTCTGTACAGCCACAGCCTCATCACCCATGGGGACATATCATATCTGCCAGCCTTAATCCACTCCAAAAATCAGTGCTGAAAAGGCCAGGTCCCTTCTGGGCTTTAAACAAAGAAATTAGATGCACAAAGAGAACTACATCCATTTTGCAAGGATGAGTACTGGGTCATGGGTCTTTATATTTTTTTGTAAAGAAAACCTTCCCAATATGGTTATTCTTATGAACAGCCAAAACAGACATCCTTCTGACAATACAATTTGAAACTCCAGAAACATAGTTCAGGATCAACCCCCTGTTCACAAACATGCAATCTCTGTCAGTTTTGGTTTGAGGTGATTTTTTCTGTTAAGTTTTTTTCTTAGCTTGAATATTACAGCACTACAAGAAAAAAAAGTAACTCAGTATTGATCCTTTAAGGTTAAGGAGTTGGTGCACTTAAATTATTCTTACCCAGAGAGTTTGAAATTTATAGTCCCTCTTGAACCTCCCTGCCTCACCAGCTTCCTTGGGAGGACCCTGCTGCAGGCTGCACGCCAACTGCAGTAAAATTTAAAGAGGTGAGAGAGAAACTTCCCAGAAAATATAAACATTTCATGGAAATGAAATAAGTCTTCCCTTATAGGAACTCACCTCAGCAAGCTTTAGATAAATGGAAAGGTATTCAGAATTGTAAGTGGATATAAAGTGTGGTGTTTTAGATACATTTGTTTATGAGCAATGCAGAAATGCACATTGTCTTAAGAGGGTCGAGCCAAAGCGCAGGGGCTGCCCCGGCTCCGAGGCCGAGCTCGGGCTGCAGCCGGGTCTGTGTCCCCCAAGGACCGACGGCAGCCACTCACACCTTCCTCCAGCACAAGCCCCTGTTGCAGCCACAGCCCTGAATGCATGCCACCCTGTGAGGGATTGGAAATATTCCCCAAATGCAAGGATGGGAAACTCCAAATAACAGTGAGGAGCAAGGCACTGGAAACTGCTCTCCATTTGCATCTGCTGTCTCTGGCTGACACAACGCAGAAGGCTCACATGGCTGCACAATAACAACTGTGGAGAGAAATAAAGTGTGAGCATTAGAAGGGCTGTAAATTCCTCAGCCCTGCTCACTGGGCACTGGCTCGGAGGCCCGCTCCTCCTGCAGCCTCTGTGACCCATGTTTCCTCAGAAATCCCACCACAGTCGTGGAGGGGCTGGGAAGCTGCAGGGAAAACAGCATGGTGGAAGCAAGAATGGAGACTCCAGACAGGAACATTTTGCCTGGGAAGGTGCTGGAGAATTCCAGTCCAGTGGTGGCTCAGAAATACAAGGGGTTTAATGCACACCACTGCTGCTCTCTTTCTGAAGGCCTCTGTCATTACCTGAGAAGGAAAATGCCAAACACATCTAAACTTTGATTTTCTGGCAATCCCTCTCACACGGCCAGTCATTCATCCTGCTGTGACCTGTGCAAAGCTGATGGGTAAATGCAAGGTGTGTGTGCGCTGCCTGGCTGCATCATGCTGCCCAGAGCGGGTGTCTGCTCCCCCCTGATCAGCCCCCAACAGCAGCTACTCCTTGTAAACAGTTAACTGGCTCCTACGTGTACCCACAAGAAACCATATGTTCACTTCTCTACATGCACTGAAATCACAGATAAAATCATGCCTTCATCAGGCTTGTCACATTTAATAAGAAATATAGGAAGGGATGCACAGGATAAATCATGCAGTTTACCATTCCCAAGTTCTTAAAAACATTTAGTAAAGTCTCTGCAGTTTAATCCTTCTACGTTTTCCTGTGTCACTCAGTGAATTTTAACTATGCTACCGCGGCAGATGTTGCATATGTGGGTGTGTTTCTGTGAGAATGAATCAGCAAAAGCAGAGAATTGATGCTGCAACCCAAAAGGCCATCATGTGTCACAGGATGGGTGCTTTGGATGTCTCTAATGCATCCAGCAAGGTCACTGCTGCCCTGCAGATGCCACAGGGAGGTATCAGCTATGGAAGAAGAAAGGCAGAAGCTTCTGCAACACAGATCAAGCCATGAGCCATGCTGTTTGGAGACGCCTGCTACTGAGTCTTGCAAGTTTCTGCCTGGGAAGGCAGCATGTCTTTGAAATCAAGCTGGAAATTTTCTCCCTGCTTCTTCCACAGCTGGATAAGCTGTAACTACTTTCCAGTATACAGACACACGCACACAGAGATACACCATGGCTGATTCTGTGGTAATAGCACTAAACTGGGAAACAGCTGCAAGTTCTGTGGGGCCAGAAGGACCCCTTCCATTGGACTGGGTTGACTACTTCAGGTGTTGTTCAGATTTGACAGAAATTGTCTGAATTTGACTTTGATTGCAGCTGACATTGTCTCAGAACCTTGTCTCTGATCTCTGTTCAGCCAAGCAACACCAGTTGTACTCACTCCTTGTCTCACCAATTTCGCTGTGCACCTTGGACACAGGGCTGCTTTTTCTTCCTGTGCCACAAACATCCAAGGAGACCTTTGTCCTCATCAGGGCCCCTGAATTCTGCCTTTATTATGATTGCCACTTGTGCATTATGAGAGCTGATTAGGCCACGAATCCCACATTAACGATGTAAAAGAAAAAGAAGCAAAAAGTCACAAAGTCTGGCATTTCCCCACACTGTAACTGACTGGAATGGTTCCTGAGGTTGAGTTTCCTTTCACAGTTGTTTCTACAAAAATGTGAAAACCTGAATTGTTTAGAAACTTAAACCCATATAATATTTGTGCATAGGAAATACATTCTGTGAGTACTCAGCTTAAATTTTTTTCTAGAGGCTCTTTTTTTTTCCCCTTTTTGAGTGTTTGTTTCTTACATACCAGCCAGCCTCAGTAAGTCCTTGCTCAGCAACTGAAAGCTGGCTTCATGTTTACTGACATCACTAAGAATTTTCCAAGAGTTCTTTTAAAAGGAGATTTAAGAGACAATAAGCAGAATGCTTGAAGAAAAAGTTGTCAAAACATACATATGGAAAGGCGACAGTGTCACCCCACTCCTTCTGCACAAAAGTTTGGGGAATAACCCCAGGGAGAAGCATCACAGGCTATAAATCTACATTTTAATCTTTTAGCCAAAAGCCATCTTTCTAGTCAGCTAATGGCATTTTGACAGGGTGTGCAGCTGAATTTCTGTAAAAGTGAAATAAGGAGCACTAGTGTTGCAAGTCATCTCTCCTAGAAAATCTTTATTGTCCACAATTTATTTTACAAGTTTTATGAGTGAAGTTACAGATCAAACAAGGATGTCATTGCTTTAGCCAAGAGCAGACAGGATATGGACAGAGGGGGTTACAATGCCCCCATGCTCTCCACATTCCTCTAAATTTAAGCCTGCAGCCTCTTGGCACTCATAGAGCTGTCCATCTGTCCTCACCATACCATTAGTTTGCATCCTGGGCCGCCTCCAGCTCTGCCATTCCTGCACCCTGGGCCACTGTCTCCCAGTGCTGGCACAGCCCATACATGTGGGTCTCCAGAAGAGACCAGTGTGTTGCTTTCACGGCTTGGATAACCTATGCCTGTGTTGACAAACTCAGTCTGAGACCTGTGTTGGATATCTGGCAGCCTCCACATTCCCCCCCAGCTGTGACCCCCTGGATGAAGGAGCTGTTCCCCACCAGGAGTGGTGGAGAAGGGTGAGGACTTCAGTGCTGGCAGATGGGTACCTGAATGCCCAAGTGCATGGATGTCGAGGATCCTTTAGAGAACAGCCTTAGTGCTGGGGCTACCCACAGATTCATGGCCAGAGATGTCCCTTTCCCCAGAGCCACAGTCAGCCCAGTCAAGCACACCATTTTTCTTGGCCTTTAGTCCATGCTTATGCTTGTGTTTGCTTCTTTTCTTCACCTTTCTGCAAACAAGATGGAGTAACTGGTTACCCTTGTGGGCCTTGCTGTACCCCCAGAGGGGTTTCCTGCGAGCATAGAGGACTAGACACGTAGGGGTTCTCAGGAACATGTTTTAGCATTTCTGAAAAGTCATCACTTACAAATTCTACTGCCAAGGCACAGGCAACCCATGAGTGTGAGCATTGCATGAGAGGGGAAAGAAGCCAGGGCTTGCTGTCACTGTTTAATGTATCTGCAGTAGCCTGAGGGTGTGCATGGAGGAGGCAGAGGGATAGCAGCAGTGCTGCAGCTTCACTCTTTGTGACATATTACATCCAGAAGAGAAAGAATTGCCTTGTAGGGAGCATAAATCAGGGGCTACTTTCAGCTTTTAAAATAAGGTAAAGTTTGTATGAATATAATTATAGCCTCTGATGCAAATAAAACAAGATGTGACAGATACAGAAGGCTGCCACTACTAAGCTAATGCTATAAAACTTCAGTAAGTGACTAGCATTTGGCAGGAAGTTCAAAGAAGATTTTACTCTCCCCTGACATTGATACTGTGTCTAAGATATCTCTTTTTAAAGCTTTTCATTGAATTTTATACACATTTTAAAACAATGATTAGTTAGGAGCTGCATCATTTAAGCCAAATTTAATCATTCTAAAGTACCAAGTAACTTTCTTCAGTGACCAAAAAGCAATGGTGTGCTGTTTGGGGTATTTGTTTCTTGACAGTGATGTTACATTTTCATACTACAAATATTCTGTTTTCCTAATTCAGACTATTTAAGGTTATTATTTAACTTGTGTGTAAAGCCAGTCTTCCTGCAACTCTCTGAAAGACTACTTCCCTCTATGTGTCCCACAGACAAATACATGGAGTTCTTATTCACAAACAAACAAACTGTTTAGCCAGCAGCAAAAAAGACTTCAGTTCTTACACACCCCTAGTGGCTCCTCATGGCTACGGTGACCCTGCAACAAGAGCAGCTGTCCTGACACACACACCCCTGCCAGACCACTACCTCTGGAGTCTGGGAAGGTTCACCTTGGGAAGAACTGCCATCTGCACGTTCTAGTCTTATGGTCTTCCCTCAACATTCCTGACAGCCACTGTCAGGAACAGGACCACAGGCTTCTGGTCCAATCCACTATGGCTGGCCGCCCCTGGTTGTGAGTGCCTGGCTTCCAGGAAACTTCTCTGACCAGTAGGCTCCATTACTCTTCCATTAGAAAGACACAGTTCATATGTCTTTTCATGAAAGAACCAGTCGATAATGAGGCATCTCAGAATCTGCAGCTTCAAATTCCGAAGTGTCCTCCAGCTTGGTTTTTGGGCTTTTTGAACAGACTTTTTTCCTTATGTGTGTAGCAGAGTAGCTTTCAAATATGTGGGCAATGTTCTCTGTAAGGTGTGCTGGTTTCTGAAATAGATATAACAACATTATTTATATGTTAGATAAAGCAGTTGGATCAGGTACACAATATCTAGAGGACTGACCTGTCAGGAATTTGCAGGATTTAGGGATTCTGCTTCCCTCTGCTAGAAGTTACTCAACTGTTCCCCATTTGACGGCTCAGATACTCACCAAGTAATCAATCACCATGACTCCTCACAAAGATAATGTTCTGAGTAAGAATAAATTATAATGATGAAGTCTCCAAGGGAGTATTGAAGCAAGCTATAATTACAAAAGGTTACTATCTATGACACTTCTAACTGCATATTCCTCATCACCAGGTCTCCTACAAATTGTAACCTTAATTTATAGCCTCCTGGGCTATATTTGTCATATAAGTTGCCAAATTTCTCTGGTGTGACCCTAAAATACTAAAACTTTCTATGTTTTGTAAGGCTAGATGCTGTAAGCATCATAAACACCACTGCCATAGCAGTGATTTAATAAGCTGGGATGCATAATTCACGCAGAGATGTGAAGCCATGGCTTGCAATGCTTTTACTTCAACAAATATTGACGTTGCTGGCACACATTTTCCCCATGCAAATAGAGCATGGTGCTGGCTGCACTTGCCTTCAGAAAAGTCTCTATGTCTCTGAAACAGCCTCTTTTCTAATGTGGTAGGTGACCTTTACACACCAGGGACATCTCACATGAATAGGATGGAGTGGCTATATATCTCTGATCAGAGACAACTAGAACCACTGATTGGAAGTTCCTGTTCCCATCCAGGCACCCACAGGCTTGAAGTTCCTGCTCTGTCGCCTGTACTGTTGTTAACCCTAAAGCCAGGCCCCAGAAGGTGTCTCGCCTCACTGTGCAGCAGATCTCCTGAAGGGTGGGAAACAGAGACAAAGAGTGACAAAGGCAGTAGAGAGCAGCCTTGGGCAAAGGAAAACATGAAGATCCAGTGCACCTACATCATAACAGCCAGCAACAGCTTCCCGTGTTGATGGTAGCACAGCAGAAGCTCTGGGCCAGTGCTGGGAAGACCACATAGCAGCTGCAGTTCACACTGTTCAGAGAAACAATTAATGCAATCAATTACTTTCTTAGAATGTCTTGCCTAATGAATCACTGGGCCATTAACCTGAACAGTCATAATGTATATTCCCGATGTCAGTATTGCTTGAATTATATCCCAAGGGAATAATTAGAAGTGCATCATGTGTAACGCACTACTGGATCCTAATAAGTACAATGACTTAGAAAGGAGTCAGTGGATGGAAGACTAAGATGGAATGGTAAGATATATGAGTAGCTGATGTTAATACCTTGCTATAATTTTAGATAATTTGTATATCTCTTTAATTGCATTAAGACTGAAGATGTGAAGCAGAGAAGGAAAAGAGTTATTTACATTCAATAGTCAGATTGTTTCTAGAAATGAGATTTAGTCCTCCCTTTATTGAGCTTACAGTCTGACTTGCTCCCTATTTATTCTAGACGCTGGTGTCTACATAAACCATACTTCAGTCATGATACTTCATACTTAGGTTCCTTTCTACTTAGCCAGTTAGTTCCATCCTTGAAGCAATGTAAGCAGAGCTGGCTAAGTAATTTACCCAAAGGATATTCCAGGCAGCAGTTATGCGTGAGGAGAGGCAAATTTCCCTGTCTCTCTCCAGGACAGACTTTTAACATGACCCCAAAAGCCTCCATCCACTTTGTGCCAGAACAATCGTTCTCTGTGCACTGTTTCGAAAAATTATCTAACCTACACACACCTTTTACTACTACAGAAATTCCAAGTAGGAGTTTTGGCAGTATAAGGCATCCAGAGAAGGTATGACCGACTTCTCCAGAGTATGGACAAACATGCTCTTCTCTAAAGGATGTTAGCCATGAGCAACACAGACATGACCTCCTTGACATAATTTGGGCTGGATGCCAGGCTCCTCTTTCTGGCCCAGCAAATAGATAGGGAGGCAGACATAATATAGCTATAGACACAGCATAGTGGTGCCTTAGTCTGCTTACCCTAGCTTCCCATCCTTATAAGCTATTATGGGCATTAATATTTGTATAGGTCTATATTAGGCACCGAGATAATGCATTTGAGGCAGTGAAAAGAGCCAGTGGAAGGATGACTAGAGAGGTGAACATTATCTTTGCAGTTTGGGCAGGGGGACAGGGAGAGGAAGTCTAGAAAAGCAGGCTGCAGTATTGGAGCAGAAAATAATGACAGCTTTAGTAGGAATTTTTAATACTTAATCAAGTGGAAACTAATTCAAACAACAAGTGAATTCCTACTCTCTTTCCAAGTACCTACAACTCTGTCTGTTAGGGCAGCATCTTGTATCTTGTTTTTTAGAGTATAATGCAAATGGTTGTCTGTCATCCCATTGATATTGATTATGAGCCACATACAAAGTACTGATCCTATGCCTGTCAAATTCATCAAACTATTCAGCAAAGTCAGGGCAGAGGCTATGTGCATGGAGAAAACAAACTCAGTGTTGGAGGACTGCTCTTGTCTCTCAGATATTCCATGAACTGTACGCACCTGCTGTGTCTTGAAATGCTGGCAGCAAAGTTCATTGCTGCTTGACGCCGGTACGCAGGTGGATAAGCCGCAGACTGGTAAAGAAGCTTTATCCCTTGTCCCACTTCCTTCTCTCCCTCTGCCTTCTCCCACAATATTTATATAATTTCAGATCAAATAGACCAATACAGTGCTTGAGCCAAAGCTTTAGGGAAACACCTGGCTCTGATGCTCCTGGTCCTTCATAGCAAGCAGGATCTTATTGATATAAAGCTAGACTTCAGAGGGATTTCCAACCCTAAAGGGGTTTTAGTAGTGAGTTTGCAGGATGGGAACTGGAACTTGCTGAATGTCCAGGGCACAGGAAACTCTCTCTTAGTTGGGAGAAGGGGGGAGTGCCAAAACAGGGAAAAAGGGAAAAAAATTAGACATTTGTCAACTGCTAAGCTTTCACCGGCATGTCTCGGGGAGAAGGCAGGTCCCGCCCTGCTCCACCACATTTGCTCTGCAGCCTCCTGACTGATCTTCTCAGGATGGTTAGAAACGTGGAGGGGTGCTGCTCTGGATCAACGACCACATCTTTCCCTGTGAGCAGATGCTGTGTCTGCGCAGAACCTTGAGGGGCCTCAAGAGCTCCACAGTGAGCAGTGTGTCCTGGGGAGGGACAGGCCAACCTACCGTGCACCATTGTCCCACAAAAAGCGGGGCTGACGGTCTGCATGTCCATGGCACTAGGAGTCTGTTATTACAAAATTAAGCTAAACTAGCTCCTCATAAAATCCCTTTGGTGGAAAAGCTCCCTTTACACACCTAAGGCTCTGAGAAGACATAAATAATTCATTGCCCTGTATCTTTCTTACTGCAGAAAAGATTTCAGGTAATACTGGCATTATAAGAACATAAAAACAGAGATACACATCCAGCATCCACATTTGTTTCCTCATAATGATGAAGAGTACATTAAGCAACCTTCCTTTTCAATAGGATAAGAAATCTAATGCCAGCTTAAGAAACTTAAAAGTTGTTAGCGGTTATATATTACTGGCAACATATTTTACACTAGGCAGCTATGAAAAAAAGTCATAAAAAATGCAATTAAATGTCTGAACTGTTGCTATTTTGGAAATTAAAACAACACACAGTATCCTTGCTGCAGCTTATATTACTTACTTATGACTTGTGCACAGTTATTTTCACCAGTTTAACCATGCTTCTTTTCCATAAAAGTCTGCTGTTAATAGGTCCCTTGGGAACCCTGAAAATAACAAGATCTGTAATAAAAAAATTAATAACACTGAGAGAAAACCCAACTTAGAAGGGCTTTTTAGAGCACATTAAAGGTTCCATTAAAAAAAAAGAAAAAGTAATGCAGAAAACCCCCCCAGTGCTCTGTAGCAGGTAAATTCAAGCTAGGATTGCTGAGAAGGAGAAGTCCAGTCATGGCTTTGTTACGTGCATGACTTTGTGACTATTGAGAATACTACTAGACTGTCTGATGTTGCATTAAAGAACCTTGCTTTCTTGATAAAATCAAACACAATAATATAGTGTGCCACTGAATATCAGTCACGCTTACATTATTTCTACATACAAATTCTTCCTGTATGCGACAAATTCTAAAGCACTGCCCAATTCACTGAGCAGAAGGTAGAAATCAGATTCATTTAAGGTCATAAATATTCCAAGTGGAGATGTAAACTACGTGAGAGAAGGAAGGAGAATTACACAAACAAAATGCATTACTGAATATTGCCAGTAGAGTGCTGGTAGAGTGCTGGATTCTGAACTTCTGTGGTTTCAAAAGATAATGGTTTTCTCTTCACTGTTGCTCAGAATGTGTCACATATTTGCCTAATTTAACACTGAAGGGGGGGTTGTATATAGGAGGACTCCAAGGAGTTCTAAAGATTTTACTGTTTCCAATGGAAATGGTAAGCTGTCTGACAAAGCAGAAAAGGAAATGTTCAGCATATCCAAAAGGGGAGAAAAATTCTCCAAAAATGGTTATATTGATGGAAAGTGATGAAACAAATTTCATTGGAGTGAGTCTGAAGGTTATTAAAGAACAGTAATTTTGTCAGATATTTTTAAATCAGCAAATCCAAATCATTTGCATCCAAGAATTCAAGAAGAAATAATTAAAGATTGACTTCAACTTTAAATGCTAATTGTTTCAAGAGGCCTTTAAACATTTGGCAGTCTGGAAGAAAATTAATTTTAATTTAGAAAGAATATAAGAAGTAATCCAAGGGTTGGTAAGCCAGTAAAACACGTCTTCAGCTTCACATTTTGACAAAGATTGAAAGGTAGATTTAGAATCAGTGACAATAAATATAAACTTATGGAGAAAAATTCTGAGACTAAATCCATCTTTTTTCCACATGGATTGCTAAGATTGATACAAATACTGCTGAAAGAGGCTTCACTACAATAAATGACTTGTTATAAGACAAAATTTAAATTTAGAAACAAAAAAACCCCCACCTTGAAACAAAAGAATATGCAACATGAAGAGTGGATTGAAAATGGCTAATGGATAGTGACAAAACGTGTGTTAATAGGAAACCACTGCTTCATAGGTGTAGCTCTAGAAAGGAACTGGAACTATATTAAGTCAGTGCTGGGTTTTGGCTTTTTGTTTTCCTTTTTACTTAACAAAGCTAAGTAACTTATTAAGAGTTGTAGGAGGCTTTCCCTAACAACATTTTTTTTTCCGTAGAGATTATGCTTTCTTACAAAAATGAACTTTTTAGTTCCAATGTCATGACTTGTGTAAAGTCCTTGTCTTACATTCTATGGGAGATCAGGGTTTTTTTACAGTCCTAGCCCTTCTTTTTAATCCATTACAACTACGCAAGTGATTAAACATAATTAAGTGAACTGATCACACCCAAAAGCAGTCACCATCAGAAACCAGTTTTGTCGATTCTTGTGTCCTCCAGACTTTGCAATGCAAAACAATAATGGAAGAGCAGTTCTGTAAAAGCACACAAACTCCTTGGTGTGATGGAAACAACTCTGAAGATAAGTTGTAAAAGCCCAGATGTGTGAGAAGTCTTACTCTGCAGCCTTTTAAACTTCAGACTTTGATGTGACACATATCAGTAACTAAAACATTCTCTGCAAAGACGAACAAAGACTACTGTACTGCAGCATACTATACTGCCATTAGAGCTGCTGTTTTTATTATTCATTATCCCAGCACCCAAAATATGTGTCAGGCAGCAAACAAAGGTGAAAGAAAGTATTAACGTAGAGGTTACCTGAGGGAGAAAAAACTAAGAATTGCCATACTTCATCCTATTATGCAAGAAACTTCATATGATTTTACCTTTATGACAGTAGGCAATCAGAAGTGCTTGCTGAACATTAATTGCACATGCAGAGACCAAACACCTGGGTTTATAGTCTTATAACCAAACATTGCTGGCAATATTTATATAGTCCTGTAGCAGCAGCGGCATCTACAACCTGAGTCTCTGACAGCTTATATGGACTCATGGCAGAACACTGGTGCCAACCACATTAAAATAGTAAACAATCACGCATTACTGAAACTTTCCCTTTCTTGCTCTCCCTAAGGAACATCTGTGTGGCTGAGAACTGCCTTGTTGCATCGAGAAGCAAAACGGTTAAAACTGGTGAACTGACATCTGGTGCTCCGAAAGAGCCAGGAATGTTACTGCAGGGGTCACAAGGTGAGTTGTGTAGCCCCTGAATAAAATGAACCAGGAGATTTCATGTATGGAGTATCACATTTCTGAGCATATTCTTGACATCTTATCATATATACATCACCGCTGTTACAAATGGGTCATAATAGCAGCTCCCTTTCAATGCAGTGCTTAAACGTGCAGTATTCTTCCAACAAATTCCCTGGTTTTTAAGAGATTTGAAAGCCATACATATTTAAAGCAATGTGCTCCATATGAACGAATGAGTCCCTGCAAGATGTAGACAATGACTAACCAGCAGAGACAAAGATTTTTACACAATTTCTCCCACTTTTTTATTTAATTCTTCTATAAATCTAAGCGCTTACTTGGCAAAGCTGGCAGCAAAAGGGAAGCATCATCTATGGAAACTATTTTTGAAATTACAAGGATGTAAAATGTACTTTGAGCTCTTAGTGGTGTTTAATGGAAAAAATATACTCCATATGCTGCAGAGCAAAACCAGCACGTTGCCACCAGCCAAGAAGCCACGGCCATGGCTTGGTGTGAAGGCCTGGGCTGGCATCATGGCCACTATTTGCTGCCCTTTCGCTGGCCCTGCACCTCCCATGCCCCGTGGGTGCCTCACCCTGCCGGCAGCAGCAGCTCTGCCCCCATTGATTCCCCAGGCACTGAAGCAAAGCCAGCAGTAGCACCACAAACACAAGGTGAAACACATTCGTTTTTTCTCATGGTGAAATTTAAAGTAATGTATTTTGTTTTGTATTTGTGATGCACTGAGTGCAGAGATTTAGATGTACTGGTTCTGCTGATACGCACTAATTACCTAAACTGTGATAATGTGATCACGTGACTGGGCAGTTCGTCTTATTTAATACATGTATATAAATACTAGGCTGTTTATAAACTAGCTGCTGGAGACAGCCCTCAAATACAATCTAATGTCACCTTTCTTTTTGTGACTAGTTGCTATGCAGTCACAGCTGTCATTCGTGAAGAAATGCCAAGAGCATAAAAATCCCTTTCTACTCTGCTGATGAGGTGGCTGAAAAAAACTTCCATTGTGTGGTGAGGAGAAAGAGAAGAGAGCACACTTCTCTAGGCAGAATAATGAAAGCAAAGCCAAAACTTGCAGTGCAGGATTATATTTTTCATTATATCACCTGATACAAGGAGGTCAGACAAGGTTCTGGGTACACAGACCTCTTCATGTCTGAAATAGCAGCGTATGAGAGACAACAGAAGAGAGAAATTCAAACTGGAGAGGCAAGGTGAGGTGGAACCTTCTCCTCCATAGGACTCTGGCTGTCAGACTGTCCATGTGTCTTCTCTGACGTACCTTGGCAGTGCCAGTTTCTTCCTAAACACTGCTCAGGCTTGTCCAGCAACAGTTTTTAATATCTCTAAACATGTGAAAGAAACCCTGAATGTTATTTCATTCACTGTTTGAAATCTGCTGAGCACCTGCTAATCATCCTGTGATTTCCACAGGATGACCAGGAGAAAAGCCTTTCCTGTCCTCAGCTGCATTTGTTCTTACATTATGAGAAAGGGTAAATTTCAGTGTATGATTTTCTGTGGACTTTTTGGACTTCTCAATATTACATTCTTTTTTTCATCTCTTTTCTCACCACACCAAGTTATTTGCAGTAGAATTGAACTCTCTGTGCTGCCTGCCTCTGGACTCATTTATCTTTGTATTCTGTCGAGGAGAGAAGTGGACAGAGTAGACCTAAAGCTTGGATTCAAGTTATGCAATTATAATAGTTTTTAGTTTGTTTGCCTAATTTTTATTTACCACTTCTCTTTGACTAAGGGCTGCACTTCCTCTGAAGAATTTGCTCTCCCAAACCATCTATTCTCCTTCTTGCCAGTAGGCAAAATACATTCTCACTCCTCTGCAAGTCTGAGGGCCCTCAAGTATCCTCCATCTGCACTATCTGCACATCCAGAGATTCTGCTTTGCACTGGCTGCACAGGCTCTAGAATGTCACTCGCAGCTGGGGAGCATTCCAGGAGAGCAGCCCTGCTCTCAGCACCAACATCCCTCTGTCGTGCTTCTACATCTCTCTCCTTCACTGTAGCCTGCTGTCACCAGCAGCAGCCATGAAAAAGGCACCTTATCACCAAAGAAAAGTTGTGTTTTCTTGTAAAGTATGTCAGTAGAATACTTCAAAGCCACATATATTATAAAATTCATACTTGATCCCAGATATTGTCCCTTAGGAAGTTCATGTGTATTTGTTGCAAATTGTCTTTTTTAGTTCAGTTGCTCTGTAACATTTTCTCTGGCAATCTGACCAGCAGTGACACTACAAATCCAACAAGTTATTGATGGTTTTATGAGCTGTAGCTTAGAGACATCGATTCAGCTAAGGTGTAAACCTCCTTCATGGGCCTCTTAAAGTCAGCTCCAGCATCTGATCGGTACAGAGCGACAGACTGGGGGGAAGCTCTGTCCTGGGGACAGGACTGGGGCACCACGCGGCGATGGCTACGACACCACAGATGCTCATTTACACAGGCCAATGACTACCCCAAGTACTGAATAAATCCTGGAAGAGGTGAAAGGGCCATTTCAGCAAAACACCAGGGATCAGCTTTAAATTGTAACGTGACTACTTTCAGGGTTATGATAAGGTAGACTAGCTAGAATTTTATTCTGCTAAACCTGCCTTTCTTCCCTGAGATACCAAGAGTGACCCCTGAAGTTAAACTGCACAGGGCAGTCTCCTTAAAACAGGTCTGAGGCAAAGTGACTCTGCATTTTGTGGGAAAGCAATGAGGATTACAGCTTGGACACTTTCACCCATCTCTGGCATAACTGATGTTTAGCAAAGGGGTTTTTTTCAAGCTTACTAGCTGTTTCGTTCTTGCACAAGCATTTCAAACTCAGTAACAGTCTATACAGAAAAACATGTCCATGCTGTTAAAACTAGAGCCATGCAGGAAAAGCTATTTTTCAAGCTGTGGTGTGGCAGAAGTCCTGTTGGTCATACCTGTAGTTTCACCCAGGTAAAAGGACTGGTTAAGGAGGCTGGGTGCTTGCTGCCACCAGAGTACAGTTCATTCCCAAACCATTCTTTGCCAAGGTCAGATCCCTCCTGCTGTTTTGGGTTTATATTGGGAGTGTTGGAACCGTTTTTTGAATACCTATTGTCAATGCTGACAGATGTGCAAGTCCTCCTTCAAATAAGAACTGGAAATATTACTGGGATTATCTTGCATGTCAATGTCACTATCCAGTCACTTAACAATCACTCAAAGAAATGATATAAAATATCACTTTTTTACATAGATGAATAATAGAGTGTTTGTCAGTCACTTCTAGGCTGACTGAGCCCCTTTAACTCTCTGAAACCAGAGTCCTCTTTTTTTCTAAACCTCCCGAGAAAATGTTGACAAAACAGGCAATTTTCTGTAATTTCTCTGCGAGCTTCTGTCAGCAGGAGAGGCAGCCAGAGCCCGCTCATTTCAGATAACACCACACGGTAACCTTTGACATCCACCCCCTCGCTGCCTTCGGAGGCTCCTCTAAGTGCAACAGTTGTGTCTTTCAGGTTGCAGGATGCAGGACCACAATTTGGGCTCTTGTTCGCTGAAGGCAGCCTTTGTTTCCCAGCTGACTAAGAAGCTCTTATAAAAGGGATAAGAAATGTAGCTAATAGCTCGAGAGTGGCCTAATCATCGGCTGCTATTACCCCTCCAATATTAGGGAGGATGACAGACCTATCAATAACAGAGCCCCAGGTGAGGTACAGGAGCTGATAATGTGAACTTTGGCTTGATCTTTGCTCTGCAGAGCACAGCACTCATTTGAAAGAGAAGGCAGCATCTATTTTTTTCTTCATATTGTGCCAAAAATCATTCAACTAAGCAGCTTTTGTGGTGTTTTTCTATCTTAAACCACAGTGATTTGACCAATTTCATTTATGAGCAGAGATGAAAACTTAAGAACTCTCCTATCAGACCAGGTAAGCTGGAGATACACACCTGTGTGCTGGTGTGAAATGGTGTGAAACAAGAAAGGAGGTCTCCATGTGCTCCTCATCTTCCTGTACATGTAAGTGCAGTTGTATGTGCACAGATTTGCATAGGCAGTATACGACAGCTAAACATACAGCAAACACATCATAATGCCATCTTCTGGTCACGACAAACTAAGACATGAGCAAAAGCTACAGATGAGTGCAGCTGGACACACTCTAGCTGGAAAACAAGGCTGTGGCATGCTGTACTCTCTTCTAGCACCACACATAGTACCATGCCATAGCATGCACACATGCACTCTCTTTGGTGCCATACAATCTCAGGTGTTGTCTAGTCTCCACACGTCCCAGTGCCAGCAACGCCTATTTCAGAGGAGATGCAGGACCTCTGCATTAAAAGACAGGAGAGATATCACATCTTTCTTGATCCATATTAAATCATACACTTCCCACTATTTAAAGGTGTACGTTTCACAAGCGTCTATATACTTCGAGTTCCTGTTAAAATCTGGGTATGAAGAGCTTCCCGTGTCACTGAGCTCCATACCCGTCTGTGCTGTGAAAATCTCCCTGATCTAGTGATACAAAACAAGGAAGCCACATCCCCACACAGATATTTGTCTCAGCTACGTATTCTCATCTCATCCTCAGAAAGGGTAGATCAGAGTGCTGGGCCATTGATAAGTAACTCTCAAAACCCACTTTTGTAGTGCCAGGGTAGACTGCACCCAGGCTGGAAATGACATCAGGGTGAGTAAGGTGCATTTCAGAGCATGAGTTCAGTGCTGCCTGGAGAAGGCACCTTTATTACACTGAGGACAACAGTCACTTGAGGACCTGCACTCCATCCCATCCACACACCAAGAAGGTTGTGAAGGGCTGTCAGCTCAGGAGCTCCACTTCCTCAGTAGAGGCAGAAGGAAAACCATCTTTGCTTCTTCCACCCCTGGCTAGGACAAGAAGGGTGGAATCCGATTTTAGTGGTGGCTGGGACATCTCCCTGAGAGAGATGGGCTGGCAGCAGCAGGAGGGGGAGTTGAAGGTCCAGGTGTGATGAACAGCTAAGGGAGCCCGGGTAGGTGGTGGATGTGAGGATTCACTGACCGCTCTCTGCCCCTGGTCTAGAGAGGAAATTGGGACAGGCCCTGGTCACTGCTGCCTCAGTTCCAGCCCTGTGGAAATCAGCGGGAATTGCAGTGTGCCAGGGTCTGGGGCTGTGGGCAACTTGTGCTGGAATAGCTGGTGCTGGGACTAACCCACCCTTCGTCGTGGCACCAAGAAACCCAGGGTGCAAAGCACAGAGTCCTTAGCAGGCAGCTGCAGACTCCTGTTATGTCGCACAGAACAAAACTTAGTATTTAGAAGAGATCACAGCTAAACAGGTTTTCTTCATTGTCAAACTATCTTTAGTTTGGTTTGGTTAAAAAAAAAAAAAAAAGATTTCTCTTTAATCCTTCTCTTTTGAAATAAGGGAACCTTTAATACCTTTAATATAGCCAAAGTGGATGCTGTTTTTAAATAGATCCAATCTTTTGAGAATGGCTTTGTTTTCATCAGGTATTTAGCTGGAGTTTCATTACTAATGCTGGACTTATAGTAGCTAAAGCCAATATAATACTTTCCCGAAATATTACTCAGAACTGCTTAGGCTAATATTTCCAAAGCCAGAATTCTTTAAAAAGCTAAGGGCACAATCTCAAATGGCTCACAGCCACATACCACAAAGTCTGATGCTAAAATTTTTTTTACTCCAGAGAGGTTCTGTGTTCTTAAACTATTGTGGCAATTCTTGCATCAACTTCTATGGCAGCTTTCTCCTAAGCATTGGTCATGGCAGTCTGAAAAGCCTAAGAATTTATAATCCTAACACTCATGAGAGGATGCAGTGAATAGATTGGGATCTAAACCCAAGGAAACATGAGCCCAAGAAGGAATAATCCCTCTGTATGGCAGCAGCAAGCGGAGGTCAAGGAGCCACCCCAGCTTCGCTCAGAGGCCCCCTGCGGTTCCCCAGCTGGGAAGATGAAGCATCACCCTGCAGAGGCAGCATTGCCCAGGCATCACTGGGAGCACCAAGAGCAGTTTTGGCCTGGAAGGTGCAGCTGTTCCAGACATTAAGGCTGCTGCAGCCAGTCCCTGCACAGTCACTGCTCTCCCCAGGCACAATAGTCCTGTCTGGGCAGAGCTGCCCCCACCTTGGGTCTGGCACTGGAGCCTCCACAGGGAGCTGGGCGCTGGCTGCTTTTCAGCTTCAAACAGGGCTGAAACACTGGCATGCCCAAAAAGGTTCAACCCATGTTCCTGCCACAGCAGCTGCCACATCCCTGTCCTGTAGTGCTCCCCTAGAGAAGGACAGTGGCTGCCATCTCGGCACGCACAGCACAGCAACACCATGCAGGTATGAGAAGAGGCACTGGGTTTCTAGAACCCAGGGCGAGCAAGATGCTGAGTGATTTGGCCGTGCTTTTCACACGCAATTCAACCAACACGCGTCCTGGTGGCTGTCACATCTTCTCCTCCACCCCAAGATACACATTCGGAGCATCCTCCTTTGCGAAACCCAGTCTGTTTGCTGTGAGCGAGGTGGGATTGATGCTTCCATTGTGCTGCAGCAATGCCATCAGTTATATTAACTACCCTCCACCCAGAAATGACAATCCAGCATATCTCCAAATTAGCCTTTTTATTGAAATCAATAAAGGAGAAAACACATGACACTAAACTATTTGGTGGCAGCTTTGTTATAAACTCATTACTGGAAAAGCAGCAATTGGACAGACCTTTAACCATTGTCATTGATTCCAGCACAGCCAGAGTGATCTATGGAGTTAATCAGAGAAGTTCTGTGGGCAGCAGTGTCCATGCACATTCCCACTGAGCACACAGCCAGGTGTCCTGAAACACTCCCCATCTACAGGACAGCGGTAGGCCAGGTTCAGGTCTCTTGAAAGCAAAAATTACACCACAACAGACAGACTGGTTTTAAAGGACATATTTCACATTCTAGAAGAACTAGGAAAAAAAAAAGAAAAGCCTTTGCACAGCATCAGGCCTGGAAAGACAGCACACAGTTGGACAGAGCAGAGGCTGCATAAGCAGCTCCCGGCACACTCCACACCTGCAGAGATGTGCTTTTGAGGATGCAGCAGAAGTTTCAAACGATGCATTCACAGAGGTGGCTTTTTCTGGAGTGACTCTTTCCGACCCACGCTACCAGTGCCATACCAAAAGTTCCAGCCCCTTGAGCACTGGTAATTCTCAGGGCTGTGTATCTCAGAAAAGGTTAATATTGCTTTTTTTCCTCCAGCGACTAGACTTTTAAGTTCCATTTGTGTTCCTCAGAATTCCTTTTTCATCAAGGTTGCTGAAAGAAAAGAGACAGCATCAGTATTAGTACAATGCTCTATGTCTCATTCCTGGCCTCATGACAGAATTTAGACAGTAAAACAGTTAAAATAAGATTTGTTTCACAAGAAAGAATTAATTGAATTTTTGCAGGTATCCAGTATCTAAGAGCTTTAAAGAGCCAGCATCTGATAACAAATTATTCTTGCAGGAGCCTGGTATCAGTTTATTCCTAAATACATATTTACTTGCATGCATTTGGCATCAAGCAACTTCTTGATAATACCAGGATATGGTATGTGATGCCAAATCATTTTTTAACATTCCTTTCGGCCATGGTGCCCCCAGATAAGCATCTTCTTGTGAGTGCCTGTGCAGTGTGAAAAAAACAGCAAATGAAATTCAGACAGAAAGCAGACCTATTGTACAGAGAAGAAACATCTGACAATAAGGCGCATTTTTTTGAGGCACGTGACACAGAATTTTCTTTCTCCCCCCTCAGAAAACCTCTATAACAGCCACCACAATTTAGAACTGAATTTCAAGGTGCTTCCAGCCACATTAACAGTTTCAGTGCAGTTGCCTTTCCCGTGGCCCCAGAGCAGGGTGGGACAGGGGACCCAATTCCCCGCCTCCACAGGGTCTCCTTCGCACCCTGGGGGCTCAGGACACAAGCTCATCTGTCCCCAGAGACAGGCAGATATGTAGTTGCCAAAGACACCATCCTGACAACAAAGGTGTGTGCTCCCCCTGACTGCTGTATTAAAGCTGAGTCAAAATGTGTTTGTGCTTTATAGATGTTTTTTTAATGGCTTTTCCCATACACACATAAACTTCTATCTACAGAATTTTGTGAGGATACTCATATTCACCCTAGGGAGAATTTATTCTGTTTACTCAAATGAAAAACAACTATTTCCCCTAGGAACTTTCTGCAGGTTTCTCCCTTTGCTGAAATTCACCATTTTTGCATGAAAACAAAGTTAACTGCTGCCAAAGTTGTTAGGTTTGTTTGTGTTTTCCCAAATAACTGTTTTACATGACAAGAATAAATAGCATATTTTCCAAGAACAACAGCAGGCAAATTGAAGTAAATGTGAGAACACATACTTGTAACATTTTCTAGAGATCAGAAGCACTTGAACTTTCTTACACAGGAATAAATGCATATAACATCAGAACACTCCCCTCAGAACACACAAACCCAAAGTTGCAAGTATTCATGCAGCCAAACAAAATTGCCTCCAAACAGAGACTAAAGTTGATATTGGTAGACCAGGAAAACGTTCACCTCTGGAAGCAGCAGCACAGTGCTTCTCAGCTGCCATCCTGCCCAGCAAGCTCCCACGGCCCACGCTCAGGAACAACAGCCGGTGTGGTGGTGACACTGTGGCCACATGCCCACCCAAGGTCAGCAGTAGTTCCCTGCCCACAAGAGCAGCAGTCCAGGCTGGCGCGTTGTCCTAGGACCTGTTTCTGCACAGGTTTCAAAGAAACTTGTTCACAACAGCCACTGTTCATGAGGGCTTTGCTGGCTTGTTCTGTGTGAGCATCCGTGGCAAGAGACTGTGGCAGCAAGACTCCATCATGAAAACTGATCAAGTTTTCAGCTTTTCAGTACTGCTCCTGGAGCCAAATTTTAACATTCATTTCAAGAATCCTGTCCAAGGGAGGGAGTGCCAGACTCTAAGTGCTCCACTAAAAACTGTTCACATATGTTTCCATATAACCCTTTAACGTGAAATCTCTACATGGACAATGACAGCTCTGCCACAAGTCCACGTCACATACCGTGCCTGCAGCCACTAGCAGAGCCCCTTGGGCCACCAAGAGCTCCCCTTGGCATCAGTTGCCCCTGGGAGACACAATGCCTGAGCCCATTCCAAATGTCAAACAAGTGCTGACTTGGTAGTACCTTAAAATTCTGTTTCTGTGGTTAAGTTCATATGATTTTTTTTTCATGTTTCAGGCTGCAAACATCTGATTTGCAAGGCTTCTGCTCATACTGAGTAGCACCTCTCTGCCACCTAAAATCTGCATGATATCTTTCCTCTACAAAATTAAAAAAAAAAAAANCTTGGGTCTGATCTGCATCAGACTTTTAAACTGCAAAGTGTTTGGGGAATCAGAGCAGACAGACCATATCTGACAATGTCAGCTTCTGAATGTCCTTTCCTCAGGCAAAACAACAAAACTTACAATGGAGAAGGACCTTTTCTTCCTACTTTTTCCTTGAACTGTTAAACTGACATTGTTGCTGAACATCAATACTTAGCAGATAGGAGGTCAAATAAGAGACCTTTTTTAAAGCTCTTTTTTCTTTATTTCACACCTGAAAGAACATGACTGGTCATATATCGGTCAAGTATTCCCTTGGATATCTGCAGAATTTGGGAACAATTCAGAGGGTTCCCAAGGTTAGAAACACAGACAACAGCAGCATACTGCATATCTGGTTCCTAAGCTACACGTTTTGCTTTAAAATTATATCCCAGTTTTCGAGTTCCAGAATAGTGGTTTCTCTGGACTCTGGAGACAGTTTGGGGGTGTCACGCTTTGATCCCTCACTCAGATTAGAGGAAAGGAAACAAAAGGCAAGGAAAGCATTTTGTTAAATGGCCAAGTCCCCCTTATTCCCATCATATTGCAGAGTCAACTACATCCCATTTCAAAGTGAAAGAAAGAAGATACTGCTGTAAAGTGCACAGACTCTAACTCTGATTTAATATTGGAACAGGCTAATGTACTTATCGTGGGGAATATATAAACACAAAGCTTAAAATAGCTCATACAGTGCACTGTAATGTGAAACGTGCTCAGATTTAAATATAAAAAAAATATTTTGAAAATACAAATGAGGAGAAATGTACAGATACTGTGTATTCCAAAACTTCCAAATTTTGGTCATTGCATGATTTTTTATCATCGATCCCATATCCAGCAAAATTAGATTTACTGTCCTTGCTTCTTATGAAATTACACAGAGGCTGCTGCTTTATTCCTCTCCAGGACAGTAAAAAGCAATAAAATTCTTGCAGATTTCGACAGCAGGCAATTCAATAAAAGGCTATGTATATTTTATAAGTACAATAAAGACAAGTCTATAGCTGAATCATAAATGGGGTTTTGTTTGGCTGGTTTGTTTTCTGTTAGCGTCCTTGTTGGAGTCTGTTTTCAACACAGGTTGGTCTTCTCAACACACAGCCTTCCCTTTTTGGGGTGAAGCAGGATGAAATTTATATCTTTATAATGTATTATTTAAGTTTTGCTCAAGGGATTTTGCAATGTGTGTCTGTTTAAAATTTAAAGGTGTTGTGGAACTCAATACTTTCCTGTTCTTGATTAGTGCTATAAAATTTTACATATAATTTTTTGTTACATTGTAAAGTGCTTCTATCTTATCATTATGGCATTTCCTTTTTATGAGCAAACAATAAATATTTGATACATACATAATTATGTATGTAATTCCTCGAATGAATGCTTATATTTTTCTTTAATTCTGCATAATATAAGGTAACATGGAGATTAATGGATTGGTGTATTTCTGAATGATAGTGCTACAATGGATTTTGTGACAGTGACTGTCAGATGAAATACAAAATTTTATAAAACTGTAAAACACAAACTTAACAACATGCAAATGAACTGGCGAGCATAATTACATATGTGTAAATTCTTTCTTCTCACTTGAAGACAGAAAATTAAAGCCTATGAAGAAGCTGGACTCAGATTAAAGAAAAATTATGCTCTGTTTCTAGTCTCTAGGACAATTTTCCAGCACTAAAAATCAGCAAGAGGTTTATCTGAGCAGCGAGCGTGGTGTCAAAACCCAAGTTTCCTGAAGAAGGAAACTTTTCTGTGCATCTAGTTAGCATCCACAGGTACCAGAGGTTGCCCTTCTGAATCGTTTGATAATTAAAGCCTGATTCGTCCATCAAGGTCAACTTATTATATAAAGTAAGGATACAAGCTTTCAGCGTATCTGAGCACTATGGGACAGACATGAGTATGTTTCTCACCATCACTGTGCAGCTAAAGCCATCGCTGTGCTTACTGTAGGAATTCTAAATAGTAGTGGTTTTTTCACCAGCAGAAGGTGAAAAATATCTCTGCCTCAAAATCAAAATAAGAATTCTTTGGAAAGACCCCTGTGTCAGCCCATCAAATGTCAAGGAAGAATTCCCTTTCAGTTGATTTATTAGAACATTATATTTCTTGTTGTAACAGAAAAAATTGCGAAACCCACCACCTCAAAAAAAAATTTAAATTAATCACAGCTGGGGGTATAGAGGAGGAAAAACCCACACTACTATAGAAAAAAAGCATTCAGGAGAGAAAAATTATGGTCTCTAAGCTTAGAATCATCAAGTGGAACAAAAAGGAAAAGAATGAGAACTATGGACTCATCTCAGATTTCTGTTTCCAAATTGTTGGTGATTTGAAACCCACTCATAGATACCATCCATATCAGACCTCGCACTCAGACCTTGGCAAGGAAGTGCTAAACCCTTCCTCAGACTGCAACCTTCTGCTTTCTGCCAGACAAAATTCTCCTTTGGCATTGTCACTTTGCTATTTTAAAACATATGATCTGGTGGCTGTGTATTTCTATATGTTTGTGACTTTATTGGTTAAATGTTGAGGGTTTTTATATCAGAAGTGTTAGACCAAATTGCTTTTCTCCTTTCCAAGTTACTTTTATTTATTCAAAGCAGATATACCACTGAAAAAAACATTGATTCACACTGGGTCTATACATGTACTGGCACTTACACACTGTGAAGGACAGCAGTGATTCAGGCCTAGCACACCTTAAAAAGCCAGAAACAACAGGAGTGGTTTCAAATAAGAACTGATAAAGCCATGTCCTGTCAAGAACAGGAGGAGAAAATTGGGGAAAAAAGCAAGTAAAAATTTCTCCTCTATTAGCAACCACCAGACCATCAGGAGGTACTGTATATAAGGCATGAAATTATTTTCTTTAGGGCACTGATGAAAATGTGGCAGCACTGATCCAGTCTGCCTGCTCAATACACCTGCCCCGTTACACACAAAACTTTCTGTGCCTCTAACGAAGCACAGTCGTACATGCCCTTCCTCTTCTTATTTTGTCATTTTACATGAATTGCCTGTCTCAGTTTGAAAAGAAATGGATCTTCTGAGATGAAGAACTGTTGGTGATGACTGATGCCTCCCACCAACAGACACAGCTTCATAGAAGCACATGATTTTTCCCTACTTGGAGCTCAGCCATAGGTATAAATTCCATTAGCAAAAGAAGAAGGTAACAGTGATTTTTAGCACCAGTATTCTCTCTCCATGGTGTGAAATAGCATTGGTGCAACTGCATGCCACGACAGTGCCAAGCACCCGAGAGTTTTAAATCAGACTTCCTTTCTGGGAAAAATAATTGGGGATGGGGTTGCCTTTTTTTTGTTTTTTTAATTAGTTTTAAGAAAACTTATAAAGCATTTCTTTCTGCAATGAGAGAATTTAATGAGTATTTCCTTTAAAGAGCTATGCAGTTGGCAGTGCCATTACACAAAAGGAGTGTTTCAAGCATTTGCCTTTGGAGATCACAATAATTTCTTGTGTACAGATGTGGTGTTTCTATTTTCCAGTAGTAAAATGAAATGCTTTACATTATTTTTGGGTGGTTTCAAAGTAGGCAAAAGCAAAAATTTCCAGCTGTTTGATCCAATGTCAAGAGTGGCCAGATGGTGCCACATGGGAATTAAATAAGGGTCCCCTCAGCAACACAAGTGTCTGGGACGGTGCAGCCAAAGCGCTGGGAATGGCCCTGTCTGTGGCTTCTCACTGCCCTCAGCAGGCCCTGGGGACCTGTGCGACCACCAGGGCTCAGCACACGGGCAACGACTGGCAGCAGGAATGGCAAACAGAAAAGCAACCTCTTAAGTTAATTCTTCTTAAAAAAACATGAAGATAAATAGGCTTATGAACCACCCGCAGCCTCCATGCGATCAGTATCCAAGGAATAATCAGTTAGTAAGCTGGGCCAGTTATTTTATCTCTGAAGAAGATCTTTGGTAAGAGAAAGAGCTGAGTTTCCAACCAGCTTTTCGTCAGCGTTCTGCTTCTTGCCTTCTCAGTGCATTCATTTCGTAAGCACCGGAGAAAACAAAACCAGTCACCAAGAACATCCACAACAAAACCTGGATGGGAATCTGACATATTTATCAAACACCCAACTTCTGAAAGAGATGAATGGTGTTAGCACCGCATCCGCCAAAACCAGGGGAAGGGAGGGAGGCCAAATATCTGCTGTCAAACATGGGAGCTCCAGTGCCCCCAGCTATGAGCAAACCTCTTCAGCTGGAGTTAACACAAACATTTTACTAATTGAAGCTGCATTTTTGTGTAATACTTTACAATTATATTATTCCCATTTTCATGCTGGTTATAAGAACCGCTGGTTATAACAACCACTGTTTATAACAACCATTAGCCTTAGGGCCCTTGTTTGTGCTGCAATTAAAACGCAGAGTAAACTTTGACAAGCAAGTAATAGACAATAAAATTCTAGCATTTCGTTTGGTATCCACAAGGCTTTTATATTCTTGTCATGTTCACAGATCCCATATCGAAGCTTCATTATTTACAGGTGTCTGGAACCATCACAAAGTGCCAAAAATGGTAATGCACTTGCTTATATTCATGAGTTTGATCCATCCTCAGAAAAAAGTAAAACATGCAAAAAATAGTTAATGCTGTTTCCATTTGCTTCCTGCATAAAACAGAAATTTTGATTTACTAAAATAGCTTTGACCCCACGGCTCCGCTCCCAGAGTCTATGATTACATGGTAACTGCAGAATTGGCCACATAAAGGAAATCCAAAATGCTCTTCAGGCCACACTCATGGTTAATCATATCTGGCAGTCCAGGCAGATTTTACCTTTAAAAACATGATTTTTTTTCTCAAGAAAATGCAGCAGCAGGAAATCAGAAGCTAGCAAAAGTAGCAGTTAGTTCCCCAAATCTTGCAAAGTAAACCATCGCAGGAGTTCACAGCACAACAGTTTGATACTAACAAGAAAAATGAGTGCTGTCTCTCTTTTAGCTGTATAGAATGATTTTGTCTGTATTTCAAATCATATATACCTCACACCACAATGCCCTTATTCCACCCACTGAGCAGGCTGCAGCCAGCTGCCATGTATTGCATCCATTTTTCAACAAATATTTGGGCAGGAACATCCTTTGTTTACTCAGTTCTTGGCACTATGGGATCCTGAATCTAACAGGGACTACCAGTGCAATTTGGTGTAAATGATGAACCAATATTCCGGATCTTTCTGTGACAATGTTACGCAAAAAAGCAATGTAGTATACATTCCTTAAACTTAAGGAAAATGTAAGGCTTCCCGATTGGCAAAGAATCAAGTAGGACAGAGGACAATGTTTTGGTTTTTTTAAAGCATATTTAAGATTCTGTAGAAACAGAGATTAAAAAAGTCCATCTAAAGAGAAGAGTTTAGTAGCTTCCAAAATTATGAGGCGGAAGAAGAGGATTTGATTTGATATTCTTCACCATGATCCCAGAATTTTAGTCCTTAGTTCAGAGCTACATCAAACAGGTATCCTGCTCTGGTTGGCTCCTATTAGACAGTGCAGGGTCAGAGTCTGTGTCAAGGAGAGGGTGGGAGGGGAGTCTGGCAGGTGAATAATCATCAGCACCTGATTAATGTAACAAAGAAAGCAGCAGGAGCTGTTAAGAGCCTCATGGAGGCCCTACTTTGTAGTATGAACCTGGCATTAGTCTGAATATCTTCTGAGCTGTGAGTTTTGCTGGTGTGGGCTTCCTGCTGGGGAATCACAGGGCTGTTGTGACCAGGAGATGGAGCTTCTTGAGTCAAATATCAATTGTGTTTCTGTTGTTGGCTCTTTGCAGAAATCTGGCATTTAAGAAGTGGAGTGGGTGGTTGTTTTCCCATCCAAAAGCTTGGCACAGCTGCCTGGCAGGCAGGTGAGGGGCAGTCAGTGCCATGGCACTTGAGAGAGAAGTTTCAAAAGTGGTTTGTGCAATCAGGTGTAGTGGCAATTGGGTTACCCTTGTGGTAACATTCTGAGGCTGTACCTGAATAGTTTGCCTACCAGTACCTGATTCCCACACCAGGAGCAAAGTGGGTCCTCTCCCCTTATGTCCTGATGCCAAATACACAACAGGGGCTGCTGGGGCAGCCAAGGAAGCCTCTGCTGCTCTTTGTGCTGCTGATGGGTGGGCTGAGCTCTGTTCTGTTGTGAGGTTCTTTCCCATCTGCTCTTTGCATCATTATTTGCTTTTTGCAAGACTTTGCACTTCTGACTGTGGGATGGCAGTGTCCTTAAATAGGCCAAAACATAGGCTTCAGTTACCTGTTTACCATTTTGGCTCTCAACTAGAGTTTATTTGTCATCTGAAAAGAAAGAAAATATGGAAGAAAGGTGGCATAAATTTGCTCTTTAACAAATAAAGTGTATTCTGCTTGTGAATAAGGAAGTAAGTGTTTACTTCTGTCATCTTAACTGAAAGCAAATTGTACCAAAAGAATTCTTGATGGGTGGCACAAGCAGCAGAACAGCACCTGGCACTGCTTGTTCCAAAATCACATATAAATAGACTTTCAAACAAACTACTTGTGTGTGTATCTTTGACTCAGAGCTGAAAGTGTTGTCATCTGCAGCCAACATCTGGAATCTGGTCCAGGACAGCTGATTGACTACCTGTTCTGCAAAACCATAAAACATGATGTCTTGAGATAATTATCCACATTAGTTTCATCAAAAAGAATTTTTCATAAAGGAAACCGTAGAGCAGATAACAAAGATAACTTTCAGAAGATATTACAAGGAAAGATAGGAAACTATGATTAAAAGCCATTTAAAATGTTACTAATAGCTTGATAGCCTGTCAAAGGTGGAAGAACCCTTTTCTAACCACACAAGGGCCTGCTTTCTTGATGGGAATTTTCCTTCTGACACATAAAACTTTAAGCAAAACCTACTAATCTGATCTGTCAAAAGCACATGCAACACTCTGCCCCTGGTGCAAGCATTCCCCTTGCTGTTAGTGTGAAGATTGGGTCCATGAGGCTGCCTACCAGCAGCGAGGAACAGTTCAGACCCAGCAACTCTCATCTGGGGGGTGTTCCAGGGATACGCATGATACATGGGCATCAGCTGAATGGATAGACCATATAAACTTGAAGGCTTTTAAAGCTTCTTCATATTTACATTCTGATTTTTAGAAATACTGTGAATCCCACAAAAACTGGAATGGGACTCTTCCCCATGGACCATCCTCAAGTCAAACAAATCCGATGATGCTAAAACCCAAAGTATAGTGGTAGGATCACAGGGTCTCAGCCTCGTGTCTTTAGTCATTTAAGTTCCAAGTCTGGAAGAACACCCATCTAGCTGGTAACTCTTCAGAGTTTAACTCTAATCCAAGAACTCCTTTTTGAGGAATTTCTAAATTAGCATTAGATAAGGCTAACTATGAAAGTCTGGCATAGTAAGGTCTTGTAATTGTCTCCTCTCAATTTCTGAACTGTGGGTTTACTGTAGCCCTCTGTCACCAAGAGAATGGTTGGATTATCAGGGTTTGGAGCTTGCCCTGAGATCACTCAGGAAAAGAATTGCCATGGCTCTTGAAAGCACTGTGCATGGGCACGTGTTCTGAGCCAGAGGAACCCACAATAAGTTTCTATTCACAGGAACTGGTTCTCAAGAAAGGAAAATCAACTTTTAGAAGAAAAAAAGAGAGAGATGGAATGGAATAGGAATGCAAGAGGTGTATAGTTTACAGAGGTTTCTCACCTACAAACACACTGCTAGAAAAAGCTGAAGTAAATGACATTACTTCATCTGAAAAAGTATAATACATTGCTTCTTTATCAATGAACGTTAGGAAGACAATGAAGAATTTAGAGAAAGAACTGAAAATACTTGCAACAGTAGTTTTTTTTTTAAAACAGAGCTCTAGTTCTGCCATACTTTTTGAATGCCCTTCTACTGTTCTCTTCTCTGCTATCAATTACATTTGAAATCCCTTTACAGTCCTCATGTACAAAACTTCCTTGTCGAAAACCCTTCTCAAAACCCTCCTGGTGAAGGCAACATTTGAGCATATGCCTCCTCATGTCAGTAGCAAGGTGGCTATTTTTCATTTTGTAGGTCAGAAACTGAAGCTCCTCTGAAAAGAGGTCTTTCCTCATTCAAAACTTCCTTGCCCTACTGCTTATCATTCTCATATATTGCTTAACTTGTGAACATATTCTGATAATGACTACCACAGATAACTAGATAAATGTGTTGTGTTAAATACCAGCTTTCCCCCTTTTCATTGTTGTATTAAAGTTCTTATTAGTTCTTATTAATGTAGGAAGGATATGGGCTTAAGCTCTGTGATTGTGCACATTCTGACTTGAAGTTTTCCGACTTGAAAATAAGTGTTCAGACCAAATTTTGCTCAAATACAGTACTTGATAAAATGGGTATGGTTTCCTTGTCAAAGAACTCGTCTAGCCCCTGTGGGTCAATGCACTCGCTCTCTTCCCTGCTGTGCTTTAACATGTTTTCCTGCTCAAGCGATGGCAAAGAAAATCTCTTATTGGTTCAGCTTGGGGGAAATTTTAAGGAGCCACGGGATGAGACCTACGCAGCCTGAGAATGACCCCAATGGGTACCAGACCCCGGCCTCGCATCGCCGTGGTTCCTCCGCCCTCGCAGCAGAGCAGGTTGTGGTTTAGGGGGGTGAGGATGCCAACGGGAGGGAAACGGTGGGAGCGCGGGACACGGTGGATCAAGGCGGGACAGGTCTGTCCGTCTGTGTCACCAGGTCGCTGCGGTTCAGCCGTGAGTTGAATCCAGTTGGAGTCTTTGCCGCGAATTCAAAAATCCAGATATTATCGTCTGTTTTCTTTAAAAGAAGGTTGAAGGTTAAACACAAGAACACCCGNCGGGTCCCGCCCGGGACTGCGGGGTCCCGCCGACGCCGGGTAGAGGGCGTGTGTCCCGGAATCCCGTCCCAAACGCCCGGGCATCCCCCCTTTAAGGTCCTGAAACGTCACCACTTAAAGGGTATGTGGTGACTGGCAGCAGAATCGTCAATAAATTAATTTCCCCAACGCCTCCCCCTATAGAGCCATGAACCGCACGGCCTGTGCAGCTCAAATTAAAATCATCATTATTTCCAGATAAACTCAGAGAATCTGAACAGGACAAGACTGGGAAGTGTCGAGAGTCACTGCTTATGCCAGGTATCTCCAAGACTGGAAATTATTTTGCTGGATTTTCACTCGTGAAGATGACCCTCTCATGTTTTCTTTCAAATAAAGTTGAACTGAATGAGAAATGTCTGAAACAAAAATAAAGATAAAGTGGCACTACATTTGCTGAGCTCACCAGTTTCTTACAGAGAAGGAATACAGGTCTTTTGCTGCATCCTTACCAACCGCAAGAAAATGCCAAACCACGTAGCACAAACAGAGGCTGCACTTGAGCTCCCTTTCTTTTTCTTAGAGCAAGAGTCACAAAGTTCCGGTAGTGTATTTTCTCCAAAATGCCTAGTATCCATTTGATTCCCTTGCTGTCTTAAGATACTTCCCAAAACTGTGTCAATTTTTATCTGGAGGCTTGATTCTTCACAGAAGTAGAACAACTACCTATAGAATCATGAATGCCATTAATACGCTGGCACAAGAACACCTTTGTGAAGGCCACAGGTTGGGTCGGAGATTTCAAAGTCTTTGATCTGTTTTCATTCTAGGAATTGTTCTTGTGGAATCTCATCTGAATTTTATACAGTCCATGTATGTGCTCTCTCACGGCCAGGGGAGGGGTCTGGCTGTCAGAACACCTCCTACCCGGCCGCAGATGGGGTGTCTGCCCCACAGAGCAGGGGCAGCAGTCAGAGACAGGGGAGGGGGATAGGGAGGGGGGCAGCAGAACCAAGGACTTTCTCTCCTGGTCCCCTCCCTGGCAGTGCCTGCGGCAGCGCTGGAAGCACTGGAACGGAGAACATCAGTGGAAGGAAGGAAGAGGACTCCAGGGAAATTGTGTGGTGACAAAGCCATTCTTATTGACTGCTTATATTACAAACTACATCAACTCCCAAATCAAACCACATAAAGAAAGGCATCTTTTAAGCAATTATGCTTTATCACAATCCCTGAGTGGCAAATGCGTCTCTTCAGTATCCTACATGCAATGTTGGCAACTTTCCTGCTACTTCTTCATTTTCCCGCGCTCAATTTTGCATTGAATTTCCTTTTTAAAGTAAATGCAACTGGAAGTGAACTGCAGAAACTGCGCCCCCTCCCCCCCAACCACTGTCATTAAGGCCATTTTTCACCCAGGATTCCATAGATACACTCTAATACACAGTAGATATTTCTCATCTGCCAATAAGTAAATGGCATCTCCAGTGAATATACAGTAACATCACTCTCTTTTACACAGAACAAATTATTAACAGTGATTTTATTAGACATGAGCTTGCTACACATTCATCTTGCACTGCATTTCTATACATGGAGTTATTGCTGAATGGTTCTTGGGTCAAGATTATCAGGAAATCAGAAAAGCAAATGCTACATTAATTCAAAGAAACAGACTTTAAGAATGTGAAAGGTCTGCTCTATGATCTTGCCCGGCGCAGATGTTTTCCTATTTTTTTCCTTTTTAAAAAGGGGGCTTATGTTCTCCAATCACTGGGAACTCAGCTGGGATGCCACAGCCTTTCAAATATGGTGGAGAATAGCCTTAGCAACGTCACCTGCTGGTTCCCTCAGGACCCGTGGATGCATACCGTCAGGTCTGACAGGCATACATAACATTTTCTTGTGGATAAGTTCCTACAAAATTGCCTATTACAATTTGTTACCCTTTCCACAAAGCACATTACCTTGCCAAGGGAAAAATTAAAAGGAAGCCGGACTGGGAAAGATTATTGTTCTGCTCCAAGACATATCCCCTTTGTTCCTTTTCGAGGCGTTAAATGGCATTTGTTCTGCAGGATGTATAAAGTGACCGACAGCTTGTTGGGTTGTGGTCTTTTCTTACACAACACAAACAACTTGTTTTAGAGATCTGGCGCTCATTAAAGAGTTGACACGTTCCATACTGCTTATAAGAAATTACAGTGCATACATTAGTCTCAGCCATGTAACAACATTTTTCAACAAGTGAGAAATGTGGATGAAATGATAATGCTAGTTCAGCTTTAGTTTGACGAAACAAATTTACTCTTTGGAAGCGACACCATCTGAGCATCACTAGGCCTTTCTTCTGGGTGCTCCAGTGAGTGCTCAGAAATCCCCTTCTGTTCCCAGAGAGCGGTGGGGACGTGACGCCACAGTCCGTGGATGTCAGTTATCACTCATTTCTCCTCCCGGAGCACCGCGTGCACTTCCAAGAGCTAGTCCTTTTTCTCCCCATCTCGAGCCGTTTCCGGCAATGTAAACGGGCACAGCAGGGGACACAGGGACGCGCCGGAGTTGCCCGGCGGGGGCGGGACGAGGCGGGGCATCCTGGGACCCGCCCCTCTGCCCGCCCCCGCCGGGGCCACCGGGGATGTCTGCCCCCAGCTGTCACGTGACCGGGATGCGGAAGTTTTCCACAGGAAGTAGGGGTTTGCTGCTTCCGTTGTCGGCTGGGCTGAGGCGCGGAGGCGGTGCTGGTGGCACCGAGAACTGGGTCTGGGGCCGGGGCCGCGGCCGCACACCGGTATGCGAAGAGACTTCGAGGCCCGCAGGTGAGGCACGGCCCGTGGGGAGACCGCACTGCCCGCCGCCTCTCCATCCCGTGTTGGGCCCGCTCGGGGATGGGACGGCGAGTGAGGCCTCACCGATCTCTGCCGCCGCTTCACGGCTCTCCCCGGTGGGCCGAGGGGCAGAGGGAGGCAGCTGTTGTATGCGCTCAGCTCTGTGCCCTGTGCCAGGCAGAGCCGGTCGGCGGGGCCGGCACCGGGGAGGAGGCCCCGCATTGGGGCCTGGCCAGGCTGCGGCCGGGGCCTGCGATGGGCCGCAGCGGTGCGCCCCCGGCAGCCGGTGCTGTGGCGTTCTGCCCTGACGGACGTTAAGAGATCGATTTCTTCAGCAGCTCTGTGTGCGGAGAACCGAAGTAACATAACAAGCTGCTGGCACTTTTTGAAGTAATTTAAGCAAGTAATGTGTGTCTTGTGTGTTTCACTCAGTGTTGCAGCACGGAGACTAATTTTTTTTTTATTGATGAAAATAGACTTTGTTACAAGCTGGAATAAAGAAAATGCAGAAGCAGAATGGAAAGGGGGAAAGTGAAGGAGGAAGTGAAAAGTTCCTTGGAAAAACAAAGTTTTCTTGACCTGTGTGGCTTTACTGAAAAAAAAAAAATATTTTGCTTGTGTTTTGATGCCCTGGTTTTTATGAGAACTTAAAACACATAAAAGTCTGAGTTGTTTCTGTGGTGGCTTGCTGAACCTTCGCTAAAAGATAGCATTTTAGATGAGCAGTAATTATATAATGTGTATAGATGTCTCTAAATTTGAGTTGAACATATCCTGAAGGCTTATCTTTTTTTGTAGGTAAGATTTGAAAAATGGAGTCTAAAATCTGAGAATATTCTGAAAGGAGTTAAACAGCTGCATCTGATAAAAAAAACCCCCAAACCTGATTGTTTAATAAAAAAGTAGGTATTTTATAATTACACTAGGTACATGTTAACTGTCTGAAATACTTGAATAACATTGTCAAGTTATTTTAAGCACAGCAGAAAGACAAATTAACAATTGAACTGGCAGGTGTAGTATTCTGTTAGTCTCTGGAAAAACATCAGTAGCTGATTTGGTCTCTTGAAGTGGATTGGTTGTATGGGTACATGGCAGGACTGATGCTTTGAGGAAAGATGCTGACGCATGCTGAAGACTTCAAATTTAAAGGTGGTCTTCCGCTGTTGTGTAGGTGACAAACTGAAGAAGATCAGCTGAACTGCAGGTTTTTCAGAGAATCCTTTTCCAAGGGAGTAAATTCAAAATCTGCTATTTCTAATATTCCATTTGATTTACTACATTCAGACTACTGAACTGCTTATATTGACAGTCATACAGAATGTTCTTGGACTAGCTAAAAGTTGTGTGACAGCTAGGTGATAAATGTAGGAGTATTCAGTCAAAATTCCACAGTTATGCTTGAGATATGTCAGTTTTTGGCAAATACCTTCTGGTGAGTTGGTTACTGTCCCCAGACTTCATTTCATTTCAAAGGTGGGGAAATTGTATTGCTTGCTGTTCTGCACCTGCATGTGAAAATTTGTATATACTTTTGGGAACACATCACTGCACAAGTTTCTTGAGATACATATAATCAGCTTGTCAAATATGTAAAGCAAGCTGTGAAGGCTAAAGCTGAGAACTCTGGGGAGTAATGTAAATGTGTGATGTAAAGGGCTTTCCTTTCATAACACTGTTATTCAAAGCACTTGAAAGTAGTAGTGTGCAAGATTTGCAAGTTTTAGGCTGTTTCCTCAGTTGATGCATCTTTGTTACTGCCTCAGGAGGATGCAACTGCTCACCTGTACCTTAGGTGAAGCAGTATGTGTAGGAAAACTGCATTGTGCCACCAAGTGCTTAAAAAATAATAAATTATGAGTGATCCTCATCTTAAATCTGAGGGTTCCAAGGCAGTTAGTAAACACCTCTTAAGTTAAACAGTTGTTTCAACAAGTAAAACAGTAACAGGTTATGACAATGTAAAAGTGAGTGTGACTCTACAGCAAGTTATGGTGCTCAGCTACAAAAGTTTTAGTCATTTGACTGTCCTTCAACAGGAGCCTCATTCAGTCCTTTCAATTCCTCCCACTACCCACCACTGGAAATTAATGTAAGATTTGAAGAAGGAAACTGTGGTTCAAAAAAGGTACCTTTTTCCTTTTGACAATGTTGCTGTGATTATTTATGGTTACAGGTGGGTGTCACAAATAACAAGTTATTCTTCCTGGTTGGTTTCCTTCAGAGACCTTTATAAGAGCTGGATTTATAGCATGCTTCTAGTAAAAAATTAAAAGCAAATTTAAAAGCATGATTTTCACAGTTCTGCAGAAAATGCTAGTTTCAGTGTTTACATGGGGTTTGGGCATGTGTTAATGGAAAAGTGTTGATGGCTTCTGACTCCTGTGCTCTTTTTTCTATGGAAACCCTTGCCACCTTTATGGAAGATACCAGTGAGTGACCTGTGCTCACCATTGCTCCATGTGCTTGTCATCCTTTTCTAGCTCTGAAACTTTGGAGATGGAACACTGAGTTTTTAGAGGGGTGGGGGAGAGTTGTCAAGAATATGAGTTGGAAAACAGATCAAAATGGTAAGGAAGGGATTACGTAATCATGAGCTTTTGATTTAAATTTTGAGTGATTTACATCATCACTCCTGTATAGTCTGCATTTTTAAAGCAAACAGTGCTGCTTTCCCTGCACTTAGCGGTCATATGTTTGTGCCAGCATTTAGCAGAGCGCAGCAAATGAACAGTTTCTGTGGGTGGTTACACAATTGTATGGGGAATGTTGTCATTATTGTATGGGCTCTCTATAGCAGGGATTCATAGTCAGATTTTCTTGATTCTATATTTCCGCAAAAGTACTTTAATTTCAGAGTCCTCCAACTATTTGTAATGCAAAATCTATTTTTGCACGATATTAACAAAGTGCTTTAAATTCTGCATGTATAAACTGTTTGCTAATTTATTAAATATTCTGTCATGAGAGTAGAACTTTCATGCTATAATTTCATCAAATAACTGGTTTTGGTATCCTAAACGCGTGCTTGAAATGCTCAATCTATCTCAACTGAGTAACTTGCTGTTTGTAGCTCCTGCTGTAGTTGGTGAGTCTTCTTGGACAGAAGAAATAACACAAGAAAATGTGTTGGCATAGCAATTAGCAGCTTCAGTACAATTTTCAGAAAAGAGATAAATGTTGTGGGGTAGGAGAAATAGAATTAGAGCAGTAACATAGGTTCCAGAAAACTTTGAGTTCCATATGAGTCTGCTTAAGTGTTACTTGTTACAGGAAAAAAAAGTGTAGAAGGAAATGGAAAGATCATTAGTTTAGTAAGCGGAATTTCTGATTATTTTTTTTTTTCTCCTTGCAGCACAACACTAAATCTGTAATGAAATGGAGTCTGGGTCAAGCTCTTTTCGAGTGGAATTTCCAGATTTTTCTAGCACCATTTTGCAGAAGTTAAACCAGCAACGCCAGCAAGGCCAACTATGTGATGTGTCCATTGTAGTTCAGGGCCATCTCTTCAGAGCCCACAAAGCTGTTCTTGCAGCTAGTTCACCTTATTTCTGTGATCAGGTTCTCCTGAAAAACAGCAGGCGAATAGTCCTGCCTGATGTGATGAATCCCAGAGTATTTGAAAATATTCTTCTGTCTACCTATACAGGTCGGCTGGTAATGCCTGCTCCAGAGATTGTTAGTTATTTGACAGCAGCAAGTTTCCTTCAGATGTGGCATGTAGTAGATAAATGCACAGAAGTGCTAGAGGGGAACCCAACGGTTCTGTGTCAGAAGATGAACCATGGCAGTGATCATCAGTCCCCAAGCAGTAGTAGTTACAATGGCCTTGTTGAAACCTTTGAGCTTGGGTCTGGAGGGCAGACAGAATTCCACAAAGTGCAGGAACTACGGGATGGTGAAAATGAAGAAGAGAGCTCTAAAGATGAACTGTCATGTCAGCTGACAGAACACGAGTACCTTCCCAGTAATTCTTCAACAGAACATGATAGACTTAGCACTGGGATGACAAGTCAGGATGGTGAAGAAGGAACTAGTGACAGCGCAGAGTATCAATATACTAGACCTATGTACAGCAAACCCAGCATCATGTCTCACAAGCGGTGGATCCATGTGAAACCAGAACGATTTGAACAAGACTGTGAAGGTGTTGATAATCCATATGATGAACATCAAGTTTCTGAATCCATGAATGCCATTCAGGCAGATCATTCAATCCAGTCATCAGGTGTTGAAGACTTTCATATAGGTGACAAAAAGATGGAAGCAGAATTTGATGAACAGGCAGATGAAAGTAATTATGATGAACAAGTTGACTTCTATGGCTCATCTATGGAAGAATTTTCTGGTGAAAGAGCAGATGGAAATTTAATTGCTCACAGACAGGACCTTATGATAGCAGCAGGCTATGGTGAAGGCATTGAAATGGCTACGGGAATTAAAGAAGAAACGTCCCTCACTGGATTCTCACATGCTGATAAGCTGTATCCTTGCCAGTGTGGTAAAAGCTTTACACACAAAAGTCAGAGAGATCGGCATATGAGTATGCACCTCGGTCTTCGACCTTATGGCTGTGGTGTCTGTGGTAAGAAGTTCAAAATGAAACACCATCTTGTAGGCCATATGAAAATTCATACAGGCATAAAACCATACGAGTGTAACATCTGTGGGAAAAGATTCATGTGGCGAGACAGTTTTCATCGGCATGTGACCTCTTGTACCAAGTCATACCAAGCTTCTAAAGCTGAGCAGAGTACTACTGAGATGAACTAAGACATTAGTGCTTACATTCATTTAGAGGAGTAAGAAAAAGAATCTAATTATGCAAATAATGTCTGGTACTTGCTATTGTAAATTCTCAAAAAAAACCCCAAGTTTTAATGATTAGGCTGATATAAGCAGACCAAACTCTTGTTTTCTGCAGTTTTACTCCCAAGTGTTCAATGTGTGAAGTGCAAATGGTTAATCTGAAAGCTGCTTGCAAAACGAGGTCTGTAAGGTCTTTGTAACATTGATTGTAATCACAGCAGTGTTTAGAAGCTCTGCTGTTATTTCTAAGTCTTCTAAATTCACTGTAAAAGTCAGCTCCAAATTGACCCGTATCCTGCAAATACTTACATGAAGCAGGAATTCAAGTAGCCCTCCTTAATGAAAAAGAGAACTAGGATGGTCAAACAGGTTACAAGATTCACATTTTAATGAAAAAAAAAAAAA
>VXBJ01004983.1:276142-295709 GCA_013400055.1 Nycticryphes semicollaris
CGTGTGAGAGACCCTGACAGCAGCAGGTGAGGAGCGGGCGGGCCGGCGCGGCGCGGCGGGCCGGAGACCGCGCTCCGGGAGGGGGCCCGGGCGCCCTGGCAGGCCCCACCCGGCCGGTGGCGAGACGGGCGGCCGGGCCAGCGGGCGAGGCCTTGGATCCGCTACCGGCCGGCAGCCGCGGGGCGGACGAGGTGCGGGGCGGGCCGCTGGACAGCCGACTTGCTGCCGCCGCCGCCGGCCCAGCTGCTGGGCTCGCCCCGCTCCGGCCTTGTCTCGGCAGACGCTGCCGCTACACAACCCGAGTCTGTGTCGCCGGTGCGGTTCTGGCTTTGCCGGTGGAGAGGCGGACGCGCGTGTGTCCGGGTCTGCCGGAGAGGCCCGGAGCCGCCGGCGGAGCGGGCCAGGCCGGGCGGAGGCCGTGTCACTGTGGTGCTGCTGCCGCTGCTCCCTTAGAGGAGCTGGAAGCTCTAGTGAAGCTTCAGTCTCTGTGATTGTGCCTTGCACATCTGCGTAGCGGGCAGAATTGACCTGACTTTATAATAAACCAAAGTTGAGAGTGAATTAGGAACAAGCCTGAGCAGTGTCAGAAGCGTTGCTACGGGAGAGGCCGGTTCCCGCACCGCGGGGGTGACGGGGAGCCCGGCGGTGCCGGCGCCGCCTCGGGGCAGCGGGAACTGAGAACGTTCGGGCTGTCGGAAGTAGCTGATTGGGAAAATACTATGAAAATGTGTCCTTCAGAGCTTCGCTTCAAATCTACTGCAAAAAACGTTGCTAATGTCAGTGAATACAGCTACTTCATTGCTTAGAAAAAACATTGGAGTCGGAAAGTTGTGATTTCATGAAGAGAGACTAAAGTTATTTAAAAAAAAATTAAATAGATGTATTAAAATGCATAATACTAACCGTGTATTACCTTGGCAGCAATTCTTTTATCACTGTCATAGCAGAAGATACAAAAGCCCTATCCCCCCACTTCTTAAAGTTCTGGGTATATATATATACATTGCAAGTCTCATGTTATCAGCTGTGTTTTTATACCAATAGTGGCTTCTCAAAGCCCATGTCTCAAAGTTGCCAGGTATTCAGAAAATGTGGATAGTAACTATCTAGGGTTATATAATGGGTGTATTATTAAATTTGTGCACAAAATAAAAGTGTGATCATTACTTGTAAAATTTTCTGGTTTATAGTTTATGGATCATAAATATGCCCCTTTTGCTTTATTTATCTGACATAGTACTTCTGCTAATCTTGGCTGTCTCCAGTTTGCCTTCTAGTAATGTTTCTGTATTCAGAAATAGATACATACCTGTAACTGCTTTTGTAGTAACTTGACTTCTAGAGCTAAAATTTAGAGTTTATTTGTATTGAGTTTTCTAATCATTGGGTAAAACTTAGTTTATGCATCAATAGTTAATTTAGTTTTACTATTTTAATAATTTCCATACAGGCAAGCAATTGTGAGGAAGACAATTTGAGAATAAGGGACAAAGTTGGCCCTTGGACCTCACTTTAACAACTGCTTTCTTTAGATATTTGCTCAAAAAAGGCTCCTGTTTTGTTGTTGGGGTTTTCTTCCTATGAAATGCTACTAAGCATTGCGAATAGGTTTGTAGTGTTACCGATATCAGCATGTGTGCGTGTATGTGTGCAGACACATATAAATTTAATTCTTCTTAATTTTGGTGTTAAAATCATCCAGTCCTTCTAATGGTTTTCTGTTCCTCATATTGTGAATGTTGATGAGGTAAAAAAAAAAATCCTTTTCAAGTTTTTGAAAAAAAAAGTCTGAATCAGTAAAAAAAGTTCCGCAAAAAGTGTAGGGATTTAATGTATTGCTCACCCGTGCAAATGATGGATTATGTTCTGTAAGGCTTTAGGAGACCTGCCAGACATGAGTTTTACTCTTGGTTTCACTGGGGGTGCCTGTACTTTGAGCAGAGGATGTCTGTCTACAGAGCAATGGTGACACTGAGTTTCGCTGTAGTGTTCTGAGACCGGCTCGTGAAAGCCTGCAAGAAGTGAGTTGTCACGTTACTACATTTCCACCTGTACTAACTGGCTTCAGCTTCTGGGAAAACTGGGGGTTTCCTGCGTTTTTATGAGGTAATGTAATGAAGATTTAAATTATTTTGTAGTCTCTACTACTGTAACAAAATAGAAGTGAAGCAGACTCATCTTCAAAGCTGTTTTCCAATAAATAATAAGACATGTACCTTTTATTTTAGCTTTACTATAGATAATTCACTATTTCACGTTTTGGCTGAGCTGCCTGTATTTCCTTTGATTCTAATGGGAGGGGGTTTTAGCTCAGTACAAACTTTCCCAAAACTTAACACACCTTGTGGATTAAATTAAATTTATAGAGTGATTTGCGAATGGTTAACCTTTGGAGGAATGAGGATTTGAAATCCTGTTTTGGTAAGGAAGGAACTAATTGCTTCCATAGGCATTTGTTTTTGAGAGATGTGGTTTCCATAACTTTTGCATTACTCTGTTATTAGACTACTAGAAAGGTAGCTTAGTTCCCATTCAGGGATTTTTTTGGACGGCTTTTCAGTCAGGAATCAACTCTGCCCTGGACTGTTCACAACGGTACTGAGCTTACCAGAAATAGGGGCAGGGAGATAAACACAGGCTTGTGCTAGCTTATGGCAGTTTATCTCCCTGTTGGACACAAATCTAACTGAGTGATGTGTTGAACTGAGCTAGAAAGGGTTTTGAGATCACTGCAGAGTAAAAGTGCATAAATATAGTGTGTATTATCCTATTGTAACAAATTGTAAACAAAATAAAACTTCATGCTGCAACAGAAAAATATTGACAGAATTTTCCATTGTGCTGTAACCATCTCTTAGGATCTGCAGATGAACTCTTTGTTAAACTTTGTCTGAGTCCGTGACGGTCCCTTACTTGTTCTGAGATGTCAAAATTTCTTGTTTATATGCAGCAATCTCTCTAGTTGTATCTAGTTTAAATATATTTGAGTAAGTTTAAAAGCAAAGAATATGAATCAACCTAAACAAAGATTATTGCTTGATTTATTCTTCTATGGATAAAAATGCTTCTAGAATCCATCTTTGTAATTCTCTGGAAATTCAGGAAAGAAGAGTATAAATAAGAGTGATTTAGGAAATGGTGGTGTTTGATGGGATAAGTACTTGAGTAGCAAGTCCATACTCATGTGATGTTCCATTCAAGGGAAGCTTTGAAAGAAAATACATTAAACTGTCACTTTATGTGGAAAAGCAGATACTTGCAATTTTACCACCAACCTTTAAAACCTGTTGCTTTATGTCATTAATTTCTTCAGTTCATGTGAGTTGCTGGTACCAGACAACATCTAGGAGACCAAAGTCAGAAAGACTGAAGTTTTCAACATTTTTTTTGCTTGTAGTAGTGCTGTGTTTTGTGGGATAAATGTTCTGTTAAAGAGCTTTTAGTTAGTTCTAGCAGTAGTAGTGCAAAGTTTAGAAAAACCTAGTTAAGTACACAAAGACCTATTTTTTTATATCCCTCCCATTAAGTTCCAAGTGTTTCCTTAAGTATCAAGTGGAAACATTCCCCCAGTCATCCTTTCTATGGTTTAAAGGAGTTGTTTTAAATTTACAAACATATAGGTCTCCGTGTGTCTATGATTTATTGCACAGATTACACAGAGAAGTGTCATTAGGTGTATTTTCTGTCACCAGGAGGATGCCTCTGGCAGTGTGTTGCATAGACCACAAAACAGAGACTGCATGGGTGAGCTGAAAATACACAAGGCTTGATTTTTATTATTTAGTGTGTGTGCTTGTGGAAAAACCTTTAGCACCACTGGTTTTTAAATCTGTAAAAACAAACAACAAAAAACATAGTACCTTATTATCTCATTTGAGATAAATAGAAAATAATTTAGCATCCTTCCCGATCTTTAAAGTGTAGAGGGTTCTTAAGAAGACGGCTGCTTGAATTTAGGGAGAATTGAAGCAAAAACCAGTGCTACATATTTACATAGTGCTGCTTAAATTATTACAAGCGTTCTGCACAAAATGATCTTGGTTGTTGGGAGAGTAGATTATTTTTTTAAGGGCTGTGATACTAAAATGGGTTTTCCAGCCACAGGGACGCGTGCTGAACTGCGGGGCCGGGTTTTCGGGGAAGCAGCAGGACTGCGTGTCACATACAGACAGCTCTCCAAAGGCACCCTGTGTTGGCTTTTAAAAGAGATTATAATACTTTGCTGTTATGAGAGGTATAAGCTGGTAAAATATTAGATTATCAGTTTCTTCCTTGTTTTCAAAGACTATGTGAAGAGGACTGTCCTAGAAGTCCCCCTGGGCTGCGACCACCTGGCAGCAGCTCGTGGTGGCACTAATTACTGCTGCCAGCTGAGCACTAAGGCAAATGCAAACCCAGAGGAGTGAGGGTGAAGAAGATTTGCCCTAAAACTTCCATGATCGCAGCTGATAGAGTCACATTCTTAGGTTAAAACTCTCTTGAATGGTGATATGTTTTTGGAATTATGTCTTAAGTTCTCCGAGGTGGTGTAGTAAATACTGAATATTACCAAATGCAGGGGAGGAGTACACTGATCTATACAAATACATGGGTTTTTTTCTTGCATTTTCTCTGTATTCTGAGTGGTGATGTATGCAGTGTCCATTCTTGATGTCATGGAGCCCTTCTTTGTTTTAATTTCGTTTATGAAACTTCTAACTTTTCTGTGTATTTCTGTTTTCAGACACACGCTACAACAACAGTGATTTGTAATGTGTGTTTTTTCCCAAGGAGCCCGCATTGATGAGTTAACTAAAGAAAATGCAAGGGATTTTGTCTCACACCTTTGTGTGAATTAAAAGACCATAATTTGTATCATTCATCTGTCTCTGAGAGCGGCGAATCAGGCATCAGTGAGTGAAGGAAATCAAACAGGTGCAGACTTAGAAGCAGAAACTAATACGACGTTGGCAGCCACACGACTTCGTGTTGTAGTTATATGATGCTTCCCTGCTGCTACTGTATGATGTCAGTAAATTTAAATACCAAATGTGTTTTGTCACCATCTATTCTTGGGGTTTTTTAAGTGAAATAAGGGCTTTCATAGAACACAATTTTTAAATTAAGTTTCTTTTGGAATCTAATGAGTAATGTTAAATTCATATCACTCTCATGTTCACAGGTTACTTCAATGAACACTTGTTGGAAGACACAGGGCAGCAATCCACTACTAGTAAATTTGTGTTATGTTCTATGCTTGCTGTATAAGACCCTGATGGATAATTGTAATGCAGACACAAAGAGAATTGATACGATTCTCTTGAGTGTGTCTGGATCATCCCCTACAGAAATAGGCAGGAGGTTCCACACAGGGCACTGCTAAGGCTCAGTGACCTCAGTGTCCGCCTCTGCCTGTGCTTCACAACTCCAAGGCCTTCAGCCAATTTCTTGTACACATAATATCCATGAAAACCTTTAACGCTTTGGTCTACTTACGCAGAAAGGTTAAGAGAAGGCCTGTTCATAGACAGGTGCCCCAGAGGCGGTCTGAAGTTTTGCAGGACTTTAACCTCACATTATACTATCCCACAGGCAGGGGTGGAAGCTAAAGCAGTACAAAATGCATCACTTTTAATCAATGAGGGTACTTAACGTTGCTGGGAGTTGTCTTAGTTCTCACTACTCCCCAAATGCTTGAGTTTGTACAATTGTCTTAATTCTGAGCTACTATATGGTGGTTACCTCTGTAAGTGCTGAAATACCATGGAAGGTGCTAGGCTTGACTTCTGACTGCACATTAATTTTTTGCTCTTCATCTCTGATAATTCTATGAAGAATTGTTATGTGCATTAAAGTAGTTACATTCCCATTGCTTTGGGAAGCAAAGCTGCCTTATGACTGGCTGGTTAACTGTGGAGATAACTTTGTCTTTAGGTCATACAGCAAATGTGTCCAAAGTTAACTTGTGTTTTAGAGCACTCTTCTGCTTCAGTTTAATACTACTTGCATCATCTCAGAGAAGAGGTCAGGGAGACCTTTCAACTCAGAGGAAGCCGTTAAAAAATTGAGGGGTTCCTATTAACCTTTTCAAACTGTAGTGATCTTCCAGGACTGTTTCAGGAATACTTCAACCATAAATCATATTGTCTTGAAAGAGCTACTGGCCTGCCAGCATTGATGAATAATTGAGCATTGTTGTGGTATAGTACCCTGCTGAACAATATTTTAGTTAATTCTACTGGTATTTGATTATGGAGCTGCTAATTTCTGTATGCAGATAAAACATAACCTCCTTGTGTATGGGAATATAATCTGAAGATTACTTTCGTTTTCTAGATAGTTACATTGGTGATTTCTGTGAATAAATAAGATCGTTGTTCTTCTAACTATTATTTATCAATAAAACATTGCTAGTGGTGCCTGTTTCTTTGACCTGTGTAAAGCCCAGTCTTGCCTTCCCAAATTGATGGAAGAAAGTTGGGGTGCCCTGGTACCAACCCCAGCAAAATGACTGCAGTCTTGGTGCTGTTCTGCTGCAGTCCTGTGTGCTCCCCAGTGTGGTGGTTATTGGCAACCTCCTCAGATCCAGCACCGTTGTAGCTCGAGGTTTCAGAGTCCATTTTCAGTGTGTGGCCATGTCCTAGGGAGTGTGAATTCATCAATGGATGCTAAGATGCTGTGATCAAAAGAAATTTTTTTTTTTTTTTTCTCCATGGTAGGGCATAAAATGTTCATCTTCTACTTGGGTGCCTGTCCTTATTTCATTCCTTCTGTCTGGACTAGTCTTAGTGGAGGCAGTTTGCATTTTAATATTTTGTTCTGGACTAAATTTTCTCCATCTTGCTAAGTAAGAGCCCTTGGGAAAGTATGGGACAAGGAGGAGGGCTGCTTCCTACATATGACAAACTTTCTGTACATTCTAAGCACCCACAACAGGAGTAATTTCTAGTGGGATTGGAGTGAGGCTTGGCCAAGATTTGGTTCCTTAGTTCAAAGATCTGAAATGATGCAGGAATGACAAATCATGTCTGCTGGGGACTGCTCTTGTAGCATGTGCACAGTTCTCAACCTCGGCAGCCTGTCACCTCGGGTCCGTAACAGCTCTTCGTCCTCTCAGCAGAGAGCAGCTTCATCAGCAGTGTCCTGACATGTCCTCTGTGCCTGGCTGCTGAGCACCAGGGATATGGGGATGAGTTGAGGGAGCCCCGCTGCCCTCGGACAGGGGGGGCAGCAAACCCATGTCCCTGAGCCTTCCGTCCCCCCACACACACACATGGCAGCAGGGCTCTGCAGGGCACTCGGAGAACACGGTTCCTCTGCCTTCGCCTGCTGCTGGGTTTATTGTTTGCTGTAATGTTTGATTTCTGAGCTGTGTCTGACTCGTGTCAGCTCACAAGCTCTGAGTTGTTTTGTAGCTTTGTTCGCTGAATTAAAGAACTGTCCTGCCAAAGCTACTTTGTATAGAGGGCTGCCATCATCTCACTTCTGTTAACCACCCTTCAGTCCTTTTTTCCCTCATCAGGTATAGCAGCATATGAAACATATTTTCCCCTGCTTTTACGTAACAACGGTAAAAACTCGAATGAAGTCTGGTCACACATGTTCACCTATGACACTTTAGAAAGTTACAGAACATGTTTAGCAACCCTGATAACCTGATTTTGAGTGTGCTGTGAGAGTTTTTGACTGTTTTCTATATCAGATGTAATTCTAGACAAGTCAGAAAGCTGGGTGTCTTTTTTTCTCTGCCAAAAAGTAGTTCCATTTGTGAAGATTATGAATGTTAGTTTTAAGTGACAGTTCACTAATGTAGCTCCAGTTCTTCCTTGTGGTGTTTTTATCATATTCCTACCTGTTGATTTTGTTTTTAGAGTGCTTGAATTTTCATCATTTGATTTAAACTGTTCATATGTCCCATTACAGCATGTAACATAAGACATAAATAGAAAAAAAAATAATAATCCACTAGTATGTTGTGATACATTGGACATGCTTCCTGCATCAGAAGTCAATGGATGATGTTGAGATCTGTTTGTTCAATTGGAGAATCAGGTATGGTGGCAATGTTATGTGTTTAGACTTCTGCATTAATTAGAACAAGAATAGCAATAAAAGTCTGAATATTGTTGGGCGCTTGATTAGGGGCCTGGTCTTGGAAGTGTGAGGTGGTGTCTGCTACAGATGGACACTTTCAAGGGGACAAGTGCCTGTGTGTGCTTTTTATGATAATGCTCTATGAAAAATTGGTAAAGTGCTTTTCTTTAGATCTTGTTTTGGAATGTACACGTTTCTCTAAAGCCCCTTGGAACACCCTTTCCTGGTGTGTCAGGCAAGTCTGTATACCCATGGCTTTTGAGTTAGGTTAGAATTCAAATGTCAAATCATTCCAGCTAGGAAATCACTGCTGTGTCAGATGAGCTTCAGAGTTCACATCATGGTGGGTTGTTTTTTTAAGAAAAAATTAAAATCACAGAAGGAAATTTTTAAAAAATTGAAAGTTTATGGGTGGCTCAAACATTTTCCTTCAAATGTTTCCTCAAATATTGACGCAAATTGATTATTATCTGGGAACCTCTGACACACTCAGTAAATAGTTTGGAATTGAATCCACAATGGATGTTTCCTTTTATTAGGATTCAATTGTTCTGTGATGTGAATATTAAAAGATTGATTTTTACTTTTTAAAAATAATTTCTGAGATTATTTTCTAAGGAGGTAAATGTTTAAACAGAAGTGTCACTGTTGTAGTACATTAATCTCCTTTGACCTAGATATGGCATACGTAATGCTTTTTTTAAATATTGGGGTGTGTGCGTGTGCACACACACACAGACACACATACACATACGTGCTTGTGGCTTTTCTTTAGCAGGTTTTTCAAACTTGATGAAATACCTTCCAAAAATTTAACAGTGCAGTTGCCTGCAAGTATCAGTGTAGCATCTGCCTTGAAGACCTTCTAAGGGTTCTGAAATTTTTAACTTGCCTAGTGACTATAAAGTGAATATTCTTTTGGGAGAGTGGGGATATTGTTCTGTGGTTCTTGCCATGGAGTGAAATTGCAAAGCTCCTTTTAGCACATGGACTGTCCCAGAGAGCCTCTCATGGACTATAAGCAATTGAATTGTCAACATTGCAGAGAGATAATTCAAATTATAGAAATGCAAGGAATGGATAGATTAAGGCTTTACTTTTTGTATCATATCAAGTATTTATACCAACGGTGTTATTGTAACACACCTTAAACAGATGAATGTGGTGATTTCTCTTCAACATGTGCAAGTGTTTGCTTTTGAAATGGAAAACTGTGTTCCTTCTTGGTTGTAAATCCTCTCATTTTTCTTTCAGATTGCTCTTTACATCAGTAGAAATGGACAGCAGCAGTTTCATTCAGTTTGATGTGCCCGAGTACAGCAACACTGTTCTGAGCCAGTTAAACGAGCTCCGCCTGCAAGGGAAGCTGTGTGACATAATTGTGCACATTCAGGGTCAGCCGTTCCGAGCCCATAAAGCTGTCTTAGCTGCCAGTTCTCCCTATTTCCGTGACCATTCGGCATTAAGCACCATGAGTGGCTTATCAATATCAGTTATTAAAAATCCCAATGTTTTTGAACAGTTGCTGTCGTTTTGTTACACTGGAAGGATGTCCTTACAGCTGAAGGATGTTGTAAGCTTTCTCACCGCAGCCAGCTTTCTGCAGATGCAGTGCGTCATCGACAAATGCACACAGATACTGGAGAGCATTCACTCAAAGATCAGTGTTGGTGATGTCGACTCTGTCACTGTTGGTGCTGAAGACAACTCAGAAAATCGCAATGGCGTTAAAGACAGCAGCTATTTTGCCAATCCCATTGAGATCTCTCCCCCCTATTGCTCTCAGGTGCGACAGTCGGCAGCGGGCAGCGACCTCAGGATGGAAACTGCTCCAGGCAAAGCCTTGCGCAGCCGTCTGCAGGAAGAAGGGCACTCAGATCGAGGAAGCAGCGGGAGTATCTCTGAATATGAGATTCAGATTGAAGGTGATCATGAGCAAGGAGACCTGATAGTAAGGGAAAGTCAGATTGCGGAGGTGAAAGTTAAAATGGAGAAGTCAGAGCGGCCGAGCTGCTCGGACAGCTCTTCCCTGGGCGATGACGGGTACCACACTGAGATGGTGGATGGAGAGCAAGTGGTAGCAGTCAATGTTGGTTCCTATGGGTCTGTCTTACAGCATGTCTATTCGTTTACCCATGGCTCGTCGCAGGCCACAGGCGTGTCTGAAACCTTTGGCAGCCTGAGCAATACGAGTCCTTCCAGGTCAATGCTGAGCTGCTTCCGAGGGGGTCGTGTGCGCCAGAAACGGGTACCCGCCGGTCACCTGCATAGTGATGTCCAGGGCTTGGTGCAAGGGGCTGACGGTGAAGCCATGGTGAGTAACCCAGGATATGAAAATAGTCCACGGGAGAGAAACACAAGGGGTCACTGGTATCCGTACAATGAGAGGCTCATTTGTATTTACTGTGGAAAGTCTTTCAACCAGAAAGGGAGCCTTGATCGGCACATGCGGTTGCACATGGGAATAACTCCTTTCGTGTGCAAGTTTTGTGGGAAGAAATACACCCGCAAGGACCAACTTGAGTATCATATTCGTGGTCACACAGATGACAAGCCCTTTCGCTGTGAAATCTGTGGAAAATGTTTTCCTTTCCAGGGTACACTAAACCAGCATTTGCGAAAAAATCACCCTGGGGTAACAGAAGTAAGAAACAGGGTAGAGTCTCCAGACAGAACAGAAGCTTTTGTGGAACAGAAAGTAGATAATGATGCTTCAGCTTCTGAAGCTATGGATTCTAGTATGGAAATTCATGCAATGTCTAACACATCTGATTAAAATATTACATTCTAAGTGCAACACAAACAAGCACATTACTAATGTATATTTTTTAAATCTGTTATTCTTTTAGTAATCTTCAGTAAAACATCTTTTTAATTTTCCTGACCTTCTGGAAATCAGTTTGAAATGGTTTCTGGAGAAGACTACATAAGTATTCTTTGTTTTTGAAGGAGGCTGGGTTGTTTGTTGTTGTGGTTTTTTTTTTTTTCACTTTTGAAGATGCTCAAAATGTAGAAGACGGTGTGCTGGGGAAAGGATAGGAAGAGTCTGCTGAGATGTCCCTGCTGGTTGATCTGGCAACACACAAATTCCAGTGGAGAAAGATATTAGAATAAGGTTGTCAGCTCTGGTGGACACACTGAGAAGTTCTAATCTCCCTTATTTTATTTCCTAAATCCTGTGCAACAGGTAATGAGATACACAGCAGTGGGGAGAGAGAACGTTGGAACTTTGATTCCTTCTGTGTGTTACAATGAAATCTGTTTGCTTTTACTAACTGGTTTTGGTAGTTAGTCTCTTTATATATATAAATTTGCTTTATATATATAAAATGCTTTCACTTTTCCTATTCTGGTTGAGGTGAATGTAAAAGTACGTCAAGGTTTATACTACGTATGACTCTCAACTGCTGGTCTCCTCTCTGCTTAGGATCTAGGACTTCAGATTTTAGGAGGATGGTTTTGGTTTTAAAAGAATGTTGTTTGGTTTTCATTTTATTAAACTATTACTTTGTGTGCAGAAATGAGCAAAGTGAGTTACCTTGTTTGAATAGCTTTGCTTTATAACATATGTAAACCAAATGCCATAAATCTATTAAATTATGGTTAAATTGTTGAGGGGTTTTGTTAGTTGTCTAGAACACAAGCTGGACAACCTGTGGTGCTGACCTTTTTATATATATAGAGATAAATATATCTATATATATATATTTAAAAAAAAATAATTAGCAAAGCTAAAAGTAGCATTGTGGTTTTAAATGTGCTTTTACTGGCCTCAGAATCTACCTTCATTTCGTACTGTAGAACCATACCAGGTAATTAAATTTAACTTCATCACTCTTCGTGGTTGGTTAAAACCCAAGAGCGATGATGTAGTTTAAACTACAGTATTTCCAAGCAGTGTTTTAATAGGTCTCTTCACAGAGAGCTGTTTTCAGGTGCACATTGACTTCCTACTTAAAGCTCCAAGTGATATGTCAGCACTTGGAATTTGTACTTTTTTTTATATAAACACAAATACTCTATGGGAATTTCGAGCAATATGTCTGTTATTTCATGTGTGAGTATTACAGAGTTGCTATGGCTTCCCTACTATTTTCAGTGGTTGGTTTCTGCATAAAGGAACTACCAACAACTTCAAAAATACTCTAAATCTTCTTGTTTCACCAAATGTTCTTTTTAATATGGTGCTAACTTCATCATTTAGGTCAGTATAATATATAAAATGTGAAACCTAATGGTAACAGTTAAGCAAAAAAAAAAAAAAAAGGGCAAAAAAATCCAAAACAAATAAAAAAAAACCCAACAAAAAAACCCTCACCACAACAGAAAACACAAACCAATAGCTTAAGAGACCTCAAAAGCATGAACTGGCAAACACTACTGTGTGAAATTCTACCTGATGAACAGAATTAAATTCATCACATGCTTGATTAAAATACAGGTTTTATATAATTGGGCCTTATGTTTGTTTAGCAAATATTGAAAATATACCTGTGATTATGCTGTTTAACTCCTGAAATTTGGAAAACAGAGCTCCTTCCTAAATTCCAGGAAAGCAAAGAGGTGGGTTTGCTGTCTTGTAAAGCTTTTCTGGCTCCTGGGAAGTTGGGGCATATTTGTGCAGTAGCTTTATTAAATACACTAGCTCTTAATATTGTGACAGTCTGCAATAAGAATTAATTTAATTTAATACAGATTTACAGTGTAAACCCCACCTGCTTCATCGGAGCAGTTTCAATTAAACTGAGTACGTGATTTGCCTCTTTGGCCTAAAATTGCCTAAGTAAAGAGGCAGAGGGTGGGGAGATGCTTCTGTCCTTGAAGCAAAGACAGAACTTTTGTTTGCAGTAAGGGAAAGTGTATGTCTGTGTCTAGGGAAGGTAGTCTGTGTGTTTACCCACGTAAAAACATGTTGGTGTTTCCGATACTGGTTTTTTTTTTCCTAAATGTTTGTTTTAAGTAATTAAATGCAAAAAAAAAAAAAAAAAGTGTTTTGATGATTTAAGTTTGAGACACGCAAAATCCAAGAAATGTACAGTTATTCTCTACCCTTTCTTTTGTACCTGTGCTGTGGTGCCTTTGGTGTGACCTTTTCCATGGAAGCATGAGTTGAGGACAGCAGGACGTGTGTACTAATTTTATATTTCTTGAATTTCTGTGTGTCACAATCTTAACATTATTTAAATCTTGTTCTTTGTATTTGTAAATGTATTTAAATGGTTTGAGTTTACCAAAGAGTGACTTATCCAAAATTGTCTCTGACAAAAGCAAACAAAAAACCCATCACTTTGATTGTACAGGTTCAGGTTCAAAACTTTGTAACGGGACTGTTAAGGGGCAGGAAATGATCACTTTTTCTACAAAATCATGATTCAGCGAGTTCCGCTGGCTCCTCTTCGTGCTGATAGGCCATTTCCCCCTTGCGCTGCTCGCAGTGCTCATAATGATCAAGCCATAACACAGTGCTGTGAAGGGCAGCGGTGCTTCAGAGGGTGCGTACGTCGGTGAGCACAGAACACCACCGAGCATCACATTTACACTTGCAAAGTGTGTGACTCTGGTAGAAAACGAACTTCAGACCTGGCGACAGCAATTAAATTGTGCCTTGTCACATAATGGTTTGCCAGGATTGACATTGCCATGAAACATGAAGCATTATCAGGTTGAAGTTCATTTCACAAGTCACCAGAACAGTGTGCTGTGTCATTTTAAGCAAATTCTGGAAGTACTGTACGGTGTCTTGTGTCTGTACAGTTTTAGGTTAGCACACAGCTGTTACACATTTCATTTACAATAAATGCAGAAGTCAATAAAATATGTGAAGAAATATTTGACAGCAAAATAAGTCATTAAATTATATAGGCTGGTTCATAATTGAGTCTCTTCTTAATCTACCTTTTTAATTATAGACAAATGTGAAAACAGTGACAGTGTCCTTTCCTCTAGATGTTTAAACCTATTATGACAAACTGTGAAAATAAAGGATTTTATACCTTTGCTAATGTTTGTGGTTTTAAACAGTTTTTTTAGTTTGCTTATCAGTTATCTTCCACATTATTTCTTTTAAACTTGTAAATACATTTAGAAAATAGCTTTGTAAATACTTACAGTATATTAAAAGTTCAGTTTGGTCAGTAAGGCCTGTTCAAGATTGGCTCTGCTTTTTTAGAGTGAAATGGTTCAATAACATAAAGGATACTGTCAGTTCACTGTTCAGCAGAAGATACTGTAGGCCTAAATTGGTAGTTCTTAATGCAGTCTTCCCAAGCATAAATTCCTGTCTTATGCTGAAGCCTTTGGTTTACTTTCAGACAAAACAGTGAGGCCTCTTAATATGTTTAGGCTGAATTATGGGAAGAACAGCAGGAATAAAATCAAGGGCTGGGAAAAGATTGAATGAGCTTTACCTTTAAAAATATATATATATATATATATCTTATTTGAATTTTTTGTATTAGTTTACTGTGATTCTTTTATTGTCATTTTTCTAAACAGGTTTCACATGAAACCATTGAAAGGGACTCAAATATGCAACACCTAATCTATTTTCCAAGGGAATTTTGCCCTTGAATGGTGCTTTTTGACTGGTCAGGGTTATTTATTAAATTTTATATTTGAAAGTATTTGGGGAATTATGTAAATTCTTTATATGAATCTGTTTATTTCATGAATTGTAAATTTCATAATACTCAGTGATTGAATTGGAAGTTTAGTAAAGTCATTCAAAATGTTCAAAGTTTATAATCTGTGTGCATTTTACATATATTTTAACAAGTGCCAGAATAGTTGTATTTAATATTGTAGATTTAATACTACTTGCACATCCCTGTGACAGCATTAACTTAAGTGACACAAGTTTACATTTAAAAAAAAAAAAGAAAGCTAAAGGAAGAAGTGAGCCTGGGACACATGTTCCTGCATCTCTGGGGGGACCGTGGGAGTCGGGGTCGGTGCTGGGGTTTGGCTCCGGAGCAGGGTTGGTTCTGGCCGCGGCAGATGCCGAGAGCTGGGTCTCCTCACGCCCAGGGCAGGTACCAATGGCTCCTGCTGCCCCTCTGGTTAGAGGTAGAGCTCTTGCACGATTTTAACAGTGTTTGTTTCTGACTGAAAAATTGTATTTTTAAATAACTTTTATTTGTATGGTTGTTTTTCATGGTAAATAATTGAACAGTTTGAATGACTTGACTTGGTGTCATTATCTTGCAATATAAACCGGTAACCTCACAACTCCACACTTCATCACCATGTGAAGTAAATGAAGCTAGCTAAGCTGATGCTGTAACAATTAATAACTTGCCATTAAGGATTATTTTATAGCATGAATTTTAAAATATTTATTCAAATGATATTTTACTCTTGTATTCACTTTGTTTTTAGATTTGTGACATGAATATTTCAGTGCTGCTTTATTTTGTTCTGATGAATTTGTTTCTTGCTTGTAAATTGCTTTTTTTATGGTATAAAGTCAATGGGAGTTGCTGTTTGTAAATTAAAATGCTTCTAGAGCAAATCTGTGGTGTCGGTGTCTACATTTAGATATTTGATTACAAAGGGACTTACATTTTAGATGCTTTTCTTGAAGTGTTAGAAAAAGTTGCATTTTCATAGTCATTACCAACGAGGAAGCAAAAGTCTTTGTAGAGACAAACTACTCTTGAAGTTTCTCTTTTTTGCCCACATTGATCATCTGGGGTTTGTGCTCCAAAACCTTGTCCAACTCTCAGAGGAAAATAAGAAACCAGGTGGGTGGTGGCAGGATGTCTCCCTGCAGGCCAGGCCCGAGCCCCTCCCCCAGGGGTAACGCTGAATTTCGGCACCGGTCGGTACCCTGAGACCCTTTGGGCAGGTTCAGAGTGACTTAGGAGCTTTAGCAAATTATCTCTTCAAATCCCCTGAAAGCGCGAGTAATGCAGAATGGGGTAAACAAGACATGACTGCGAGGAGAGGAATAAATGTGCTGCTGCTTTTACCTGCAAAGCAGAGACAACCGAACGTTCTTCGTGTATTCCCCTCCACGGTGATTCGTTTAGTTTAGTTTGAGTTGTTAACATTCTTTCATCTTGTCAGGTCGCCATTGAGGTTGTGTCCATGGAACAACGTTTAGAGCCAGGCTGCTCATCAGTTCCTGCAGAAATTACTCTCTGTTTCCTTTGTCACCCGTCTCTGCCCACAGACCGGCGATACCGGCAGCTGTACCTGTTTCCTGTGCAGACGTGTGGGTTGGGAAGAGTGGGATACTCCGCAGGCGCATTGCCAGTGCCCGATTTGCTGACAGCAGGTATGGCAGGTGCTGGCACAGACCTCACTTGGCCCTGGGCACCTTGTGGGAAGCGCTTTCAGTCTGCAAGGCTGCGGGAGGGGCTGCTCCCAGCCCCCAGCATCGCCCAGCGGTCTCCGTTTGAAGGCAGGTGTAAAGTTTCCTCCTGGACACAGTTGGCTGCTCTTCCTTTAGTCAAGCAAAAATTTTGCTTACAATGCTGTGTGAGTATGATCTAAGTTATAAAGTTCTAGATAATTTATCCTTTAGAACAGATTCCATTCCTAAGGGCACAAAACTTTTAGGGAGTAATGAGGGAAGGGAAAGTGACTGGGAACTTTTTCCGGGTAGAAGAGGTACCTGTCTGGTGCTCTGGGAATGTGGTTTTCTGTAAGAACGGGGTGTCTTTGCACCATCAGTGACGTGTGTAACGTGTGCACAGCATCTGGGCAGTGTGCGCAATAGCACGGGTGGTACTGGCAATTATAAAAGTAACTTGAATTGCTAATGAAAAAAACCCAAGTTGTTTTCTTGGGGACAGGACGGGGAGGGGAATGTATATTTTAAAATTGTATTCTCTTGAAAAGCATAAAATTGTATCACTAACAAAATGAAAATATGCCACCGTGGATAGCAGTAAACTACTGGTCACCTGTCCCTGAATTAGAGGAGTTTGGTCAAGGGCATTAGAGAAAATTTGTACTTTAATGAAGGCTCCTACTTCTATGTCCACTGCACAAACAGCTTTTTTCTGGTCATGCAAGAATGCTGTGTGTAGGAGCTCATAACGCTGAGCGAGTACCAGAGATCTCCCTTTATGCCAAACATCTTAAGTTCTGGCATCAGAAAAAAACCCAGTAAAACAGTATTGGGGACAATCTCGTGTGTGGCTGAGTGTAACAAGGCTCACAATGCAGCAAGAGCTCTGGGACCGTCCATCTGCGCTGTGACACTGTCAGACTCGTGTTCCAGGCGGCCCTGTTCCAGTATCACTTCCCCAGCCTCATGCTGCGCAAAAGCAGAGACGGCAGATGCAGGCAGGAGAGGCAAAGCCAGGAATGTTTGAGTCAGAGAGGCAAGTTGCAATCGCCCACAGTGAAGGAGGGGTTTGAGGGATCGATTTTGGAGGCAACTTTGCAAGGCTGATGGAGAATTCATCAGTGTGAGGTAGTGTCAGAGGAAGTACAAGGTGCTTGTTTGAGAACATAGTGACCCTGGCTGTCATAAGTGAGATGTGATTAAGAGAAAATAGATGTATTGAGGATTCCTGGAGAAGGTCTTAAAAGTGAATATATGTAATTGCTATTGGAAGAGAAAACTTGGGAAAACAATGAAGGGACGCGACCAAAGCAACAAGATTAGGAAACTGTCTTTGTAGGTTCAATGAGTCAAAACTTTTCAAGCTTGTCAAATAAAGCTGAGGTGATGATGTTACAATCAGATTCTTGTACCATGTAAAAGATGGTGTCTGTCACTTCAAGAGCTATTCATAATAAATCAGAAGACTTCACAGTGTCTGAATAATCCTTCTTAAGATTGGTTTCTCTCTCCTTTTATTGGAAAGAAAAATCTTCTGATACAAAGGCGAGGAGCTCTGCTTTGCTCCACGGAATCCTAGATGATGGTATGAGATGATGTAGGTCAGTTGTAGGTCTATGATTCTAATTGCCTGCGTAAACTGGCTTCAAAGGCTGCTTCTCTGCCTGTTTTGTCCACAGGGAGGTGTGGAAATAAGAGAAATTGTGGTGGTGTATATCAGCTTATGTTAAGATTTAAAAAAAATGTCTCAACTATCAGAATAATTCCGATATATTTTGCAGATAACACTTATAAATTATTCAGGTGATTGTTCAAACTCCCTTTTTTCTAGCTAGCCTTACACTGCATTTTGGTGGCACAGGATTCTCACTTCATCTGGTTCTACCTGGAGATACACCATTGACCTTGGGTAGCTCATATTTGTTTCAAGTTGCAATCCATGGCAATAACTACAGTGCCATAGTACAGTACATGCGGTTAAACTTCAACTTACCTGCACATTTAGAGTTTGTCCCTAATAACTTGGAAAATATGTCGGGCTATTTCAGCAGAGATACCCAACAAAAGAATTGTCTTGCATAAACTAAAGTAACTCTTTTTCAAAGTATAATTTGGTAAAGCCTGAAAAAGGTTTTCTGTCAATCAGTTTCAAGCAACACTGACAGGCAAATGCACACACACACACACAAGTTTGGTTACTGAAACTACTTAATATCTCATCATTTTAAATAAAAAACAGAACTTCTTGATCCAAGATAACACTAAGCCTGAACTGCTTGTTGGGACTACTTTGATTTGGGTCATTTTTTCTGCTTTCGTACATAGTACAACTTCCTTCCCTAAACTCTGCCTGTAAATTCATTAGGGACTTACCTTTTGTTTTATGGGTACCCACCATTCTAAATCTATTCTAGCTGTTGTGTATAGATCTTCCTGCAATATAAAGATTTAAATGATGTTGCTCAGTGCTGGAAATTACTGTTTATGTTGCAGAGGCAGCAGAAGGTAAGATGTGGCCATTTCCATGCAAGGCCTAATATGGGGATGGGATAAATATCAGAGGACAGTAGAAAAAAAAAGCAACAGTAGAACTTTTGATAAAGGTTATCTCAAAACCCTTTAAGAGATGCAAAATTCTGTTACTCTAAATGGAATATTAATTCTGATTTTAACAACTGACAAATCAGTGTCAATTGTACTTATTTGTCCAAGTGCCAGTTTATCTTTGATGCACTTTGATAGTTTGCTAATTATAAGGCTATTGTTAAAGCTATTTGTAATAATTTAGAATTTCCAGAATCAGTACAGACTGGGCAGAGAATGGCCGAAGAGCAGCCCTGAGGTGAAGGACTTGGGGGGTGTCGGTGAATGAGGAACTCCACACACCCCAGCAACATGTGCTGGCAGCCCAGAAACCCACCGCACCCTGGGCTATATCCCCAGCAGCGTGGCCAGTAGGGTGCAGGGGGGGGGGATCCTGCCCCTCTGCTCTGCTCTGGAGACACACACACACACACACCAGTGCTGCCTCCAGCTCTGGGGCCACCAACATCAGGACATGGAGCTGTTGGAAGAGGGGCCAGAGGAGGCCCCGGAGATGCTGGGAGGGCTGGGTGAAGAGTTGGGGAGTGGGGGGTCAGCCTGGAGAAGAGAAGGCTCCGGGGAGAACTTATTGCAGCCTTTCAGCACTTAAGGGGG
>VXBJ01004983.1:298187-467106 GCA_013400055.1 Nycticryphes semicollaris
TGCGGAACGTGCGTGGCAAGTCGGGTACCGGGGGCAGGCGAGAATCGCCTGCGTTTGGCCATAGCCTCTGCTGGACTTTCGGAATAAATTTGGAAATTATTTGTATATTGTGTGAATGACTTTGTGCAGATGCTGTTAAGAACCTTGGGTTTTGAGATCTGTTTTCAGATCACTTCGGATAATTTTTGGTCTGATTTCAGCAGGCTTCAGTACATCTGAGGTTTTGGCGTGTGGCAGAGAAGGAGCCAGTGTTGGAATTCTCAGTTGTAGAACCACAGCCTCCCTGTCAACTCATGTCTCTTGTTCAGAACCCAAGAAAATGGAACATGTGTAGGCTTGAAAAAAAATTAAATCTAGGTTGCCCCCTGTGGAAAGATATTCCTTGCCTTGAAGATGTTAGCAGATGCTTTCAAAGCACGGTTTGGAAGCTGTGCTGCACAGATCATCAGGTTCTCCTGGTACAGCTGCAGTTATATTCAGAGTACAGACAAATGAAACTGAAGCTGAAACACTTTTAGTAAGAAATTAGGATGCAGTTCTGGAGCAAGAAAGCAGGAGACTTCAGATGTCTCCATTATCTTTCAAGAAAAACATCCTGTGTTCGTTTTGAGATATAATTTTGAAGCCAACATGCCAAAAAAAAAAAAAAAGGTGAAAAAAGATCTGAAACTAAAAACCAAAGATCAGAGTAAGTGATTTTAATGACCTCTTACAGTATAATTGCTGTGAGTAGAGGTTCAGATCCAATAGTGCTGTAACACGGAATCACGGAATATCCTGAGCTGGAAGGGACCCTCGAGGATCATGGAGTCCAACACAGAGGAGTGAAACCATACATCCAGGTGTTGTCCAAACAGTTCTTGAACAACTGTGCAAAACTTAGTCTAAGACATTCAGGGTGGGATATGGAACAGTATGCTTAGGAATTTGTAGAGTCTAGCTTGGACTGAAATGATGTCAAGGAAAACATGCAGCTTTTAGAATAAGGAGTTGTGAATTGGGAGGAATCCCATAGATAGTCTCGTTCAAATCCCTGCTTAGAGCATGTTGCTCAGCATCTTCCCAAGTTTTTAATTTCTCTGGGTGACTTGTTCCAATGCCTAAGCATTTTGGTTGTGAATTTTTTTTTTCCTGATACGTGGTTGGGATTTACCTTCCTGTGACTCGTCTCTTTTTGACCCTTGTCTTTTCATTGCTTGCCTTGGAGAAAAGTTGGATTCCATCTTCTCTGTATTTTCCCATTAGGCAGTGAAAGCCCATAACAAGATCAGTCCTTTGTGCAGTAATATTAAGATTAACAAACCCAGTTCTTTCACCTCTTGCATCTGAGCTCGCTCTTGGGGGTTTTTTTTATCAATTAAAACCTATCTTTTCAGTTGGCCTTTATGTCATGTATGTTAGATGCAGTTGTCAGCCAAATTTGATTTCTGAAAATTAGGATTGCTTTCAAGAAAATTCTCTTATTTCAACAAACTAATGCTTGGTTTAATATTACTTTAATATCTTTATATTTATCTTATAATTGCCTTCTTCAAGTGCCAGAAAATGAATAGTGAAAGGTGTAGGTGGGTTTTTTTATGCCAGTTAATGTTTTCAGATTTTAAATGTGGGATAAAAAATTCTCCAACTAGTATGTCAGTGTAGCTGCCACTTCTGTGTTTCAGAAAAGCATAGCTGATCCTTTACCAAAGGAAAGAAGACTGCTTAAATAACACAGTTAAATTATGCTGCTTTCAATTATTTTCTTTTATGACTACATCTGTTGATTTCATAAGCAGTCAGAAATATTCAGAAGTATCAATCTCTTAAGCAAGTACAAGTATTTTTAGCTAAGAAAGAAAACGAGTTAAGTATGAAAAAAAAAAAAAGGGGTATTTTCTCATGTTTGGACCTGAAACAGTTTCTTATTTTGCAGAAATTTATCCAAAATAAACATCTAGATACTCCCTTATGGAACACATTGCACTAAAGACATTGAGGAAGATGGAATGCTAATGGAAGCTTTAATAGTTCCTTTAGCAAGTAATGTGAGACATAAGGATTTTGTGCTATTTTACAGTTAATGTAAGACATGGTTTGGGATTATCTAATTATTTTTTTTCCTGATTCCTGTCCTTCCTTAGTATTTGCAGTCCTAGCCATTTTCCTTGGCTCAAAGCTTTTAATCAGCTATATATTACTGGATTTGTTGCATGAAACGCATGGTTCAACCTGAATGTTAGTCTCATAAGAAGTTGTTCAGTTATATTGTGCGGAGATGCAGACATTGTCTTTAATGCAGGATTCCAAATACTGATGGATTTTTTTCCAAAATGAGGTTGTTTTTTTCCTGTTTATTAATGTTTTCATGTGGCTCTGTTTGCTGACATCAGGTGGCATGTGTGTCTGTTTCTGGTAAGTTCTTTCTGTCTGCGTAATTGATATCTGTCTTCAATACTAAATGACCTTTGACTATTAATTGAATGGGGGAGGTGGAAAAACAGGAAGAATTACTGCTGCCTGATGGAAAAGAGCAATGCAGGCTGCCAGCACAGAGCTTGCGCAGGCAATTTTGTCATGTGTATCAAAACTGTACTTGGAAAGTTAGTTTTCAAAGCCATTTGGAGTGAAAGAATTAGAAACAGTAGAACACATACACAGACAGACGCACACACAAAGCAAAAACTTAATTGCCAGGGCACAAAGCTGAGATGGGATGCAAACATACACTATGTCTCTAATTTTGGTTGGAATACTGAAGTGGATGTTAACTCATTCAGAACTTGTCATGTTGATTCTTTTAGGAACTGGGATCATTTGCTCTCACAGGGAGTGCCTGTTATATACTCAGAGTTTGGATGAGTTTTGAGTATATGAAGAGAATATTACTTTTCCAGCAAAAGATAGCTTTCTTTGATGCCAATAAGAATTAATGTATTCAAAGACTAGAAGGTATAAATTTTTATAAGTGGAGGGTCCTTAACAATAGAAGGAGAATAGAGCCTGTGGTAGTGGCACAGTAGTAACACCATGTGATCTGCAGTGATTTTTAACTTTATCAAAGAAACATGGCCTTTAATGGGATATTCATGTCAGTTTCCACATGAAAGTATCTGTTTTTGAGACTATTTTCTTCTCATGTGATGTATAATTTTCTTAAATATTAGCTGTTATAAAAGTTTGTATAAGGCAAAAGATGAGATCAGGGCTACGTCTAAGTATCACCCAAACGAGTTACTTAAGTAGTATTTTGTCAAGTTTCTTGCTGATCATGTTTAGTGGAAGAGCTGAGAAAATTTACAGAGAAAGAAGAATTCTAGTATTACGCTCTTTGAGTTTGTGTTCATTCTGCTTTGCCTAGTTAAGTCTTGAGGAAAATGAAGTGAGAACAGGTAGCATTTAGTATTTTGATTCTCCTTGAAAGAAGTCAATAAAACCAGTAGGCAAACCCATGTCAGCTTGGAGGTTGTGTTGATTGACAGAGTGAGGAAGAGTTACAGGTACACGTTTGGAGAATAGTTATGAATTCCTAATGTTGCTTTTCCCTCTGTGATGTATTTTATTGGTTCTTTTGAGTTTTGGAATTTGTCACATACCAATGAAACTAGAACTAGAATAGAACTAGCCATCAAAGCTGGGAAATGGGGCCAAGAATAAAAATACCATAGTGCGTGTTTCAGATAAGGAATGCACAGTTTTCGAAGAACTGAGTTATATAATAAATGTCACTGTAATCCTATTTCCTGCTAATTTACAGGAATGTCATGCTTTTAAACAAGAGAGAAACCTGCTGAATAGCCAGAGCTAGACCCAGCAATGGACTGATGGTGGTGTGCAGCACAATGGGTTGAGTGAGTGCAGAACTATCTGATTCCACTGTAAGTATCCAGCTGTAATTACAGCAACAGGTATTTTCCTGTTTTCACTTATATTTGATATCAGAGATTACGGAAGTGGCTGTCAGTTCTGTTTTGAGAACCTGGAGATGTGCTAGAGTCATGACAGTATTGCACTGTAATACAGCAAATGGATATTTCTTTTTCTGTGACTGTTTTGAGATTCCCCTAAAGTATAACTCTCCTTAACATGTATCTTGTCCTTCTAACCTTGCTATGTGAGGCAGCAGACTTGCTTGAAGGACTTCTACTGAAGAGAGAGCTGCATCTCCATCTTGATGTAGATCAAGATGATATTGTGGTAATGGGTTCTTAACTTGTGGAGTTTTATGTATTACTTGTTCTTTGCTAGGGACAAGTATTGCTTTTGTAGTTACTGTTGCTAACTGAGAAATATTTTTCACTTTGTTCCCTTCAGCTTTATGCAGCAGCACTTTCTCCCTCATTTCTTTCCCTCACTTTATCTTTGAGTTTCTTAGAATTTGCTAAGATGGAGTTTCTGTTCATGTTTCATTTATATGAAGCAATTGCCAGTTAACACAAGGTAACTATGTTTACGTGACTATAAAAGGTGATTTTTATTTTTCTTTCCCCCATTGACAACAGGCAACCTGCATGAGCTGCTTTTGTCGGGGGGACTCCTGCAGAATATCAGCTGCACGTAGTCTAGATTAAGATGAAGTAATGTCGTGCATCACAACAAAACTCCCCATCTGCATTATGGGAAAGACGTGGCCACTGAAATAGCAATATAGTGGTAATTCACTGTTCCAGGAAAGTAAGACCAGCAGCTCAAGGACATTACTTCTAAAAAGTGTCAGTGGGAGACTACATTGGAGTCTGTAATCCTCTTCTGTTCTCTTATATTCTTGTAGTCTGTAAGTCTGTCCATTTCTAGTTTTATGCTATTCGCCCATGTCCTGATAGCTCTGTATAAGTTCCTGTTTTGTTTGTTGTCATACTGTGCTGCACACGAAGACTCTTGTTCCTTGGTCAGTGATGAAGGGGCCTAGGACTATTGTAAATTGAGCTCTGCTACCGCAGTGCTCAGCATTAGTTAGAAGAAAAAATGGGAAGGGAGGAGGGGAGGCGGAAGGGAATTTGTTTCATCCATTTGTCTTCTGTTAAGGCACTCTTCACTTTTGTGTGGCCTTTTTTTTGCCATCCTTACTGGCTATTTGTTGGCTACAGTGATACTGTGGGAGGGTGTGCTGGACTGCATCAGGAGGAGCATGGCTAGTAAATTGTAGGGTGCGGTCCATTCTCTGTACTAGTACTGGCGAGGCTATATTTGAGTTGCTGTGTCCAGTTCTGGGCTCCCTAGTTTGAGGAAGTTGTGGATTTGTTGGAATGAGTCCAACAAAGACCCCTGAAGACGACCAAGGGACTGGAGTATCTTCCATGAGAGGAGAGGCTGAAAGAACTGAGGCTGCATGGCCTGGGTGGCAGGAGGCTCGGTGGAAGTGTCACCAGTGTGTACAAGTACCGGATGAGAGGATGTAGAGGAGGTGGAGCCAGAATCTTTCCAGTGGTACCCAGTGAATGGAAGAGGCAATGGGCACAAATTAAAATGGAATGGAGGACATGAAAAACACATGGAATTCCACCTAAACGCAAGAAAACACCATGAGACTGCAACAGGTTGTGCAAAGAAGTTGCATCATCCACAGAAACAGTTAAAACCCAACTGGACGTGGTCCTAGGCAACTTGCCCTGTTTGAGCAGAAGCGTTGGACTGTATAATTTCAAGAGGATCCTTGAACCTGTGATCCTTGATCACAGCCTCAGTAGTGCTGTGAAAAGATAGTTATTAAGATTGTGTGTATTGCAGAGTCAGAGAGACAGCAGGCTTTCTAAACTGACTTTGTGCAGGTGAAGCAGTGAAGGAAAGTGTCAGTAGTTGTGGTCAATAACCCTTCATGCTAAAGAAGGAATATTTATCACAGTCCTACACGAACATCATGATCATTGGAGTATAGGTTAAATCACAGGCAGGGAAGTAATGGTAATTACTGCCTCCTGCACTTCGCAAATATCTTCCAAAATATTTGCTTTTTCAGCCAAAATGATTTGACAAAATTTTCATATTAAAATATGAAAGTAGTTTGGAATGATGGAAACGGTGATGGATAAATTATTGTCTAGCCCTGAGTAAATTCCATTTTTCAGGAATTCAGACAGTACAGTACAATCTAGTGTTGTCTTCTAAATGACTTCACATCAATCAAGTTGTGACACATTGTATTTATTTCCATTATTTTTCTAAGGGATGCTGTAAAGTAGGTTCTCAGAGTAATTGCAAAAAAAGCCCCTACGGCCTAGAAAGCACTTTTTTCCATTTTCATTTCTTAGTCTATCGAAGATGAGTACATATTCTTTTCCAAGTTACAAATACATATTAAAAGATTACAACATTTTGGCAACAGGCCCGTAGTAAGTAAAGAATCACTGCCACCTAGTGGAACACTGGAAATTTTGAACTGTTCTGAAACTTGATCAAGTAAGTTTTGGAGAGGAGAATTCACAGGTTTTATGGTTGGCAGAGAATGAGACTTTCCAAGAGCCGCAAAGGATACTAGATTTCTTTTTTGGGGGTAGCTTATAGTCATTATTCTTCATTTAAGAAATGCAACTTTTTTTTTTTCCTTCTCCATTTATAGTAGAACGTGTATGATGCTCTGGCTGCCTTCACATATTTGAATAAAAAAACACTAATTGGAGCATTCAGAAGCCTCAAAGGCAGTTATATTTTTGTGGCAAATATTGCAAACACTAGTACTTACTAGTTCCTCGCTGTAATTTATTGTTTATATACTATTTCAAAATATGTTAATCATGTTTAGTGTGACAGGCAGTGTGTCTTCTAATGTTGAGACTGGTGCTAAATATGAAACTTCAGCTAGTTTTGCTGAGAAATTTTAATCATAATGCAATGTTTGACTAGAAATTACTGCTTCAGTTCAGAGGCATTTTTGTCACTTCGACAATGAAAATGGAAAGTTCAGTTTGCAGAAACAGAAAATATGTTCCAGATGCCATTAACTTACGGTAATGCAGCTTTTATCTGACTTGGGGAGGAGTATCCATAACCCTGTGGTGCGGAAGTGTCACAGCAGTCCAGCTAAAAGAGGGCTTAAACCACCTTGCCATTTCCTAGCAAATACATGTTTGTTTGACAAAGTAACAAGCTGTTTACTAGTTCCTGCTTTTCTTGTGGATGTTTTCTGCAAAGTCTGTGCTTTGCAATAACGATTTCATTTTGTCAGTGCCAGTGGAACTTGCCAAATATTGTTGTGTACTATTCTTAGTAGTTTCTGTTGCTCAAGAAGGTGATTTTCAGCATTAAAGCTTTTGTTGATATGTGTCCTGTATTAATTAATAGATCATGAAAACAGGAGAGGACTCTGGTAATAATCAGTGGTGTCTTCTATACTGTATGTCATAAAACTTCCTCAAATTCTTATTCAATCTTCTTGTAACGGTTCAATCTTCTTGTAACGGTGGAAATAGGAGAGTTGAAACAGTTAATTTATTAAGAAAAATGAACTTTGAATTTGCCTTTTCATAAGTTAGGCTTGATTCCTCCCAGCAAGAATCAGTTTTTCAGCCTGTTTGCCCAGGAATTACACAGGTTATTGAAGAATATTTATTAACTTCAGTGATTTCAGTTTATGGTCATCTAGATTGGTGGGGTTAACATGCTGTTAATCTGTAGACCCTTAAGGTTTATAGTAGTTTTAGTTAAAATCCTGTTTCAATCTACTGAAGGCAGGTCTAGCGATCCTGAGTCTGGGACACACTTAATTTGCCAGTTCTGCTCAACTTCTGTATTTGTGTTGGTAGTAACAGTGACTGGTATAAGTTGTTGCACTAAACTTTGGAGTGCTGTTTCCCTTCAAAAGGTGTATTGTTCTTGCCTCTTGTCACAGGCCAATATAGGGATTTATGTAATAAATTACGAATATTATTCCTATTGCATTTTCATTATTATTCATTAACTATAGTAAAAATTTCTTAGAATATAGTGTGCATGAAAATACTAAATTGTTCATGGCCTATTTTATCTATAGGTGGTACTGTTGCCTAAAGCATAGTGAAATGTATTAGGGACTTTCTGGTGAAACAGATGCTGAAAATACACAAAGCAGTTTTTGCTTAGGAGGATCTTTGATTGTATGAATGTAATGGCTTTTTAGTGTTCTATAGCCTAAATGCTTCATTACTAAACTGTTAGTCAGAATTTTTCATGTGCAAAATGGCCACCGAGGTCTAACGTTGAATGATTTCAAAAGAAGTTTTGAAACTAAAAAAGCTTTTTGACATAAGGCATTGCGACTATTTAGACAACTCAACCATCCAGTCTCATCTGTGTGTTTGTGCATATGTTGTACATCATGGAAGGGCTCAGAAGGCATACAAAAGACTGCTGTTTTCTGAAGGAAGGGGGTTCACGTGTATCCTGCCTTTACTGTGGGAGATGTCCATTTCTGCTCCACTTTGCAGAAGTCGTATGGAAGGGATGAGATGGAGGTTTGAGAGGTGACACTGGTCCAGACAGGGCCACTCAGGAAAGTGAAGATGTAGTGTTTGAATGTACTACATTTTTGGGAGGGGATGCTGTCAGTCAGGAATAAAATGGTTTTACACCAGTGTTGCTCAGTGCTTTTGAGATTTGTGCATTAACTTAGCAAGTATCTACAAGCACTCAGCAGCTGCTTGTTTGATGGATTTGAAGAAATTTTCTTCTGGAACTCCATCTGGACTTGCTTTCTCTGCCACTGCAATGACAAAACAGCTGAAAATTGCTTAGGTTTTTGAAATTTTACTTTTTTTTTCTATTACTATAATGATGATACCAAAGAAAAGAAACTTAGGGAGGTATGTAAATATCTAGATATGGAGAACAGGCAACATATGGTTCTGGATACTGTGATGCTAATTGCCTTTTTCTCTTTATTTAGCAGTACCACAAAAAGATGGGGCTATTTTTCCCCCTCTTGCAAACCTCTATGCTGAAACTGAATGTGAGGTAGATGGTGAAACAAGTTTCATATCAGTGGCTGAATACAGAGACAGGGGCACAAGTATAACCTCATCATTCTTTCCTCCTGTTCTCATAATACAGTCCCATTTTATACCCTATGCCCACAGCATCCAAGTATGACTTTGCTGATGGTTCATCAAGGAAAGAAACATTCTAATGGTGAACATCTGGAGGAATAGTTTTGGAACAAAGGAAGAGGAAAATGAGTGCAATGATGAAAACCAGTTTGGAATTGGAGCTCTAGGTGGTCTATTGTAAACGTGTCCTTAGGTTGTGGCAATTGCTAATGAAGTATCTTGTTGATCTTGCTGGAGGTAGAAAGCAAGATTCTTTAGGTATTCTTCATTCCCTTATCTTAGCTGATGACAGCTAACCATTCTGATGTTTGATAGCAAATTCTGGAAGACACATCCTCTGAGGAGTGGCTGAGGGCTCTGGGTTTATCTAGTTTGGAGAGAAGGAACCTGAGGGGTGACCTCATTGCTCTACAGCTTCCTGAGGAGGGATGTGGAGAGGAAGGTGCTGAGCTCTCCTCCATGAGATCCAGGGAGGGGACGTGGGATTGAGCCAACGATGTGCCCTTGTGGTCAAGAAAGCAAATGGTATCCTGGGGTGCTTTAAAAAGAGCATGGCCAGCAGGTCGAGGGAGGCCATGCTCACCCTCAGCTCTGCCCTAGTGAGGCTACATGTGGAGTACTGGGTCCAGTTCTGGGCCCCCCAGTTCAAGAAGGACAGGGAGCTACTGGAGAGGGTCCGGCAGAGGCTACAAAGACGGTGAGGGGACTGCAGAATCCTTCTGATGAGGAAAGGCTGAGGTGGGGCTGTTCAGCCTGGAGAAGAGAAGACTGAGGGGGGGTCTTGTCCGTGCTAATCAGTAGCTAAAGGGCAGATGTCAAGAGGATGGGGCGAGACTCTTCTCAGTGGTGCCTGGTGACAGGACAAGGGGCAACAGGCACAAACTGGAACACAGGAAGTTCCATCTTAATATGAGAAGGAACGTCTTTCTTTTGAGGGTGTCAGAGCACTGGAACAGACTGCTCAGAGAGGGTGTGGATTTTCTGGAGATATTCAAAACTTGCCTGGATGCATCCTTGTGTGACCTGCTCTGGGTGACCCTGCTTTGGCAGGGGGTTGGACTAGATGATCTCTGAAGGTCTCTTCCAAACCCTGTCATTCTGTGATTCTGTGAATGGTTTCAACAGTGAGTCAAGGGAGGTTCAGAGTAGCTATTAGGAAACATTTATTTACAAAAAGGGTGGTTGAACCCTGGCACAAGTTTCCTGGAGAGGTGGTCACTGCCCCATGCCTGGCATTTGGACAATGCCCTTAGTACTTTATTTTAACTTTTGGTCAGCCCTGAAGTGATCAGGCAGTTGGACCAGGTGGTCCTTGTAGGCCCCTTCCAACTAAAGTACACTATTCTACATTTATTAAAAAACAACAAACAATTAGTAACTTTTGTTGGTTCCAACCGAGTTTATCAGTGCCCGAAGATGGCCCTAATATTCTTGTCTACACTGAAGCAGTTGTGCAGCTAATTTAAATTTAAGAAAGAACAGTTATCTTTTGGTAGAATACCAAAGTATATTTTCTTAAAAGCATGCTGTAGCTGTCAGGTTGTGAACCAGTGATACTAGGAAAACCATAACGAACTAGTGAAAGTAGTAAGTAAATGGGGTTTGAAATCAGCTAAGATGGTTAACTTTTGGGGCCTAGAATGGCTGCACCAGGTTTGATCAAAAGCCTGTCTAGTTTGATACTTTTTCCTCCAACAAGAAAATCAACAAGAGCAATGGTCATCAGTGGTTGCTAACACAGTTGTCCTCCTATTTGCTGAGAGCAGTGTGAACAGTTAGTAACTTCCCCAGTTTGCTCTGTTAGCACTCAGAAATTAAAGGACTTAATTGTCCAGAGGTGGTATCAGTGCTGAAGAGTCTTTTAGTGAATTTCTTGTGAGTTGGATAACTAAGTAATGGAAATGAACTTATGGTCATTTTAACTGGGTATGTGCATGTTACTAAGAGGAATATGAAGTTTGCATTTCTGCTTTCAGAAAATGCCACTTCTGTGCCGTAGGTGACAAAATTTAACAAATGATGGTAAAATAATGGCAATAGTAGTTCCTTTTGTTCTCAGTTTTGATTGTGGTGGTTTTGTATTTGTATTTTCCAGTTTAGTGTTTTTGCACTGTCTTCAGTTTTGCTTCAGAGAGAGCTACGGGTTAAGCCAGCAAAGAGGAACAGATAGCCTCTGGTGGTATGTATGTTTCCATCCTGATTTATCTACTTTGTTTCTGGCAGTTTGTGAATGAGATCTACTGCAATGTACCTGTGAACCTTCCTTACAAACAGATATGGTGTTTTCTTTTTTTAGCACTGTTTATATAGGCATCATTTTAATTATTAATCTGAGCAAGTTGAAAGAATTTTTCAGAAGCTAAATCTATAAAATTATATGTAATTTTGGTGACTTTTCATCTTTTATTAACCACATATTGGACCTTTGATAACTTCAGAATTTAAAAAAAATATTTTAAATCTTACTGAAGTATGGGGGAGCAGCTTTTATATTATCTTTAATATCTTTCTGTATGTAGTCTGACAGCCTTTTGTTAGAGTAGCTTAGTAGTAGCTCCAGCATTAGGTAATTTGCAGGGCAATATCTTTTGTGAAGGCAGGTGTGGAAATACTTTAAATCATTGGGTGATTTCATAAGACTAAAAACTCTTTCTCAGATTTTGCTTGAAAGGATAATTGCTCCCTATGATTTTTCTCAAGGCAGAAAAACAAATAGGAATGTAGGGAAGTAGTTTTTCAGTTGTGTATCTTGGAGAAACCTATGCCCATAGGAACCAAACAGTGCATCTTTTATACTCGTGTTATATTTGAAACATTTTGGGGGAAAATCTATTTTGGTCCTTTTTAGAATGAAAGTATCTAACCTTGAAAGCTTTCTCTACATCCTGAATGTTGAAAGGCAAAAGTACGTTAATGCTTTTGGTTACAGATATTAAAGCACTTTTGTCTCTTTTCAGTGTAGTGAATGTTATAACTTGGAGTAAAACTGAGCTTGGATGGGATACAAGATCACATATGGGATTTTTCTTTCCCCTTTCTGAGCTTTTTTGAGCCCCCGCACACTGGAAGGCCTAGTCAGGCGGAGAAGGAGGAGATGAGAGTATTTTTGTGGCCTTGATGTAAATGCCACGTTTTAAAGAAATTACATCATGAAAATTGCTTTCCACATCAGTGTCTCTAAGGACTATTAACAGGAGCAACTCCAAACTTAGAAATACTTTGCAGTCTGTTAGTGCTCAAAATAGCAGTTCATTTTATCAGGACATGAGATAAAGGAAATTGAATCTTGACTAGTTTAACTGAGGAGATTCTGTCACTGAAGCAGTTACTGATTTTGTGTGTGCCCATGAGCTGGTGGGAGAGTTGTTGCTGTTTGTCGTGTAAGGCCTTGTAGGGTTGGCAGTGGGGTAAAGGCCTCGTCTTTCTCAAGGAAGTAAAATAAGAGGTTGGTTTTGTTCTCTGCTGCTTTTCCAGCATTTTCCTGTTTGTGTGATCGAGACGAGGTGGCTGTATCCCCAGTGGCATGCCTGTTGTTGCCATTTCAGAGGATTGACTCTTGAGCAGGTGGTTCTGTGGATGAGCAGGCAGATACAGGTGCAGAGACAAATGCGAACGGTTCAGCTCTCAGTGTGTATGTGCATGCTGTATCTCCATAATTTTGCCTAACTGTCTGCTAGCAGCATGCTTAAAAGTGTCTGTAAACTTTCTGCAGTGTGGTCTTTGCACAGTGAAACAGGGGTGTGTGGTATCTGTACTTCAACCTGTCCTGAGCAGCCGATTGAGGTTTAATAATTAGAAATAGTCAGGTAGTTTAGTTTTCACCCCACATGCATAATCCTGATTATTTAATTTGGGAGGAAAGCTTGTTCCTTCTTTTGATGAGACAAGTGCTTGGATTCAGCGATCTTTTCCACACAGACCTGCTCCTCTGAGCTGTGTTAGCTTTTTTATGCCCATCTTGGCCAGTTTTCTCTTAAGGTTCCATTTGGAGCCTTAGATCTGAATCTAGCCAGGCATCATTTACCTGGCAAAGGGGGAGCAGATCCTGTACTAAGACCATCTCCATGAAGGGTAGCAGTGGATGGTGTTGAACTCTGTCTCCTCAGTAAGGCTTGTAAACACCTGCCGTCCCCTTGTCACTGAGCTGGCCATTTCAGTGTAGCCCTAAAGTCTGTTAATGTGTCCCTGTAGGATTGTTTAGAAGATAAGAACAGCCTTAGATTTGAGATTATGTGGACTCTGATGATTCAATGAACATAAACTTCAAACATATCATTATGATGTAGTAGCTGACAAAATTTTCAGTGATTAAATAAGAGTGTAATGTGTTATATTGAATGTTTAACTGAAGGACTTTGGCAGGTACTGTGTCATTGTGCTAATTGTTGTTGGACCATTAATGAAAGAGCAGCTTTAATCTTTTAAGATAGTAGTTAGAATGGGTGTCCAAAATGCACCAAATGTGGTGTGTTTTTATACTTTATACTATATTTGAATTTTGCTTCTGACTTTTACTTCATTTTGGATAAATTCAGAGAAATCTTTTTTCCAAACAGTATCTTCTATAGAAAGAATGAATTAAGTTTTGCAGAAATAATCAGAGGTCCTGTGTGAGGAAGGGATTGGACATATCTGTTGGTGTCTATTTTTAAGGAACATAAAAAAGCCTTCTGAGCAATTTTCTGAGTTAGCCAGTCTTATGGTCAGATTTTTCTTTGCTGTGTAGACTTGAAGATAAAGTTGCTTAGGATTCCCTTCTTTCCCCTTACATAATATTTTGAGGAATGTTTTTGTGCTTGGAAGTATCTCTTGTTATAGGGTAAGTGATATTATTTAAAAATGTGCATGTAATTCTTTTATAAACACCCTTGCTATCTGAATTAAGGCTATGATCTTGTCAGTTGTTCTTATTGCAGTTGTGCCTATTTATATGCAGATTTTTTTTTTCTGAATGAGATGCAACTTACTTAGATTTGTGGAATTACATATCCACCTGGGTCTATATGGTGCTTATCCTTTAGTGTATAATAACTGTCACATGTCCAAGAAGATGAAATCTGATTTCCTGATACAAGGGAGAAAAATATTTATAAATACTTAGTAATTATCTTTAATACTCAGGAATATGCTGTCTCCTAATTATTTGTGCTTTATTTCAACATTGATGGTTCTTGTTGGTACAAGTATTACAGTTGTTGTCAATGGCTTTGTTAATTCAGAACTACAATATCGGGGTTTGTTGGTGTTGGGTTTTATTTAGTTTTCATTAAATACTTTGTAATTCTGGAAAAGATTCTTTGATCCAAACAGGTAGAGACAGCTGCTTTGTGGTACCACATACTCAGATTTTTTTTGCAGTCCAGTCTTTTGGTTTCTAGAGAAAGCTTGAGGTATATTATGTATGTGGAGTCCAAAGCCAATTTGGAACTGCTTATGTCTGCTTAATCCAGTCTGGGAAAAAGTTTTACTTCAGACAGTATTGGATTAGCCATGATCATTGAAATTAATCTTTCCAGCTAAGAAGGATGATGTTGACTAGTTCTCTTTTCTGGAAAACTTGTGTTCTTTGGGGTCTGACACAAAATGCTTTCAGGAGCACCTGACTGTATAGGTATTAGTGGAGGCCTAAGCAGCTGCAGATAGGATTTGCCCATTAGAAAGTACAGTGGAACTTAAATCATCAGTTATGAGACTAATTCAAGTGATGAGCAGGGCAAGGTGAGGAAGCACCATTTTTTCAGTCAGTCAATAGCTTGGATTTCTTAAACATGTCTTGGTAACCAACAGTTTCTGGATGAATACTGCCTACATGGACTTCATATAAAACCTAGTTCAACATAAATGACAAATAATACACGTTTTTTCCTCCTACATTTCTTGAGTTGATTGGAAGGTGGGGGGATAAGGACTTGGCATGACTTTAGCGATATTCAGTTATACTCCACAGTTGGTACTGGAAAGAGAAAAGAGAAGCTAGCTCCTAAGATCATCTTGTTTCTTAAGTTTTCTTCTCTGAGAAAGAATAATGCAATCTCTTGTATTGTTTGGATTTTAAAATTGTATTTATTTATCTGTACAAAAACATTTGCTTTGCAGGAAATCTGTTTTCATCATGTCTCACTGGTGCTGTATGAGCTGAAACTTTGTGTGTCTTGGGGAGAGCATGTACAAAAGGAATGACCTCATGGCCAATGTGATGGTCACCTCCGCCACTCCAGAGGTACAGTTCCTTGGGTTTTGTTAGCTCCTGTAATCAAAGGAAATTTTGGCTAGTTTCAACGTTCACAGGGTCCCTTTCCACTACTAGTCATGTCAGTACTTTGTCTTATGAATGGTGCAGTATTTGACACTGAGTAATTTTAGAACACTCCATGGTTCTGAGTGTTCACAACCTATTTTTTTTTATTGTTGTTGATCACGATTACTCATTTAGATTAAATAGCATTTTTGACCCGTAACTCTGTAACTTAAAGCAGCTGTTTGTTACTGAGTAAAGACCAATGTAATGTACCATTTAAATAGAGCTAGACAGAAGTATTCCAGTTCAATTTTTTATTAAATCACACTATTCCTGAAGAAATGAAAGTAAGCCACAAGTGCCTGCATCTGAGCCCTAGGACAGAAAGTTCAAAAGGGAAGGAAAGGCACCATTTTATAAGGCACTCTTTTAAAGTACCCTGGAACTAACATTGGGTTAAATTTCAGGATGTGTCAATTTTTCCTTATTGATAATGTTATGGATAGAACAGCATGATTTCAATCTACCCGCTCTTTACCTTGCACGTTTAATTTAAAAATTTCTATTGAATATGAATCTTCAAAATCCCAACACATTTCCTTTTGTGTGACAGCTATTTTATTGCGTCTATATTTTTAAAAATGGCTTTCCAAAGCTGGAAATTCCATAGAGCTAGAACTGTACATCACTGTGGTTTTTGCAGAAGAGAGTTAGTTGGAAAAATTCACAAACTGTGCTGAACTAAATTTTATAGCATGGTGTCTGAAGCTTTTTGAAGTTCATACATTTTCTTGTGATTTCCTAATATTTTTACACATTTATTTTCTGAATTGTACATGAAATTCATCATTCTGCAGATAAGACTACTGTTTTTTCTTTGTAGGGTAGTAGCAGCTCAGATTCTCTGGAAGGGCGAAGTTCGGATTATGCCAATAAAAGCTATGATGCAGTTGTATTTGATGTGTTGAAAGTAACTCCTGAGGAGTTCGCTGTAAGTAGGAATGTTATGTTTGCATTCATGCTTGTATAATATTCAGAGCTTGTAGAATATTAAACAATACATTTTTTTTTCTTAAAATATTTTAAATGAAATTCCAATATTCTTGAAAAATTTCTGATCATATAAACTTTAAGAAAATTAACATGTCTTGGGATGTAATCATTCAATACTGACTTGACACAGCATATTTGCTTCTCTGTGTAAAGTCACTTGAATTTTTTCTAGTGTTTTAGAAGATCCTAGCATAGATTTAAAGATACTAGTTATCCACAGTGTGATTACTTTTTTAAATTGAAACCACGAATACTTATCTTTTCTGCTGAGACATCAATTTCTCAGAAAGCTCATTTTTTTAAAAGCAGGAAAGAAGCTTGTAGAGAGGAAACAATTTGCATTCCTTACTAACAACTTTTCAGGACTAAACTGAAAGCAGAACTGCAGTTTTGGCAAAAGTCCAACACAGCTCTTGTACTTGGCCTCCTGTTTTTAACTTACATGTTAACTTGCTGGGGCACAAGAATGAGCGAGGGCGAAACCTGTTGAACCAAGTTCAGTGCTTTCATCAATATTCTGGGCATCAAAATTATATTTCCCTTATTTGGCATAACATCATTTAATACCCATTCACAAAAAGGTCTTGGAGATATGTCTACATTATTCCTATAAGTTTGTGACTTTGGAACATGTGCTGATGATTCTTCTTTAACACTAATGCAGAGTACACTGGTGAGAGCTGCTGTTAGGTAAAAATATAAAAGTAGATGGTTGGCAAATCTGCATCAACTCAGTTTAAAAAATGGCCTGATGCTTTTGTTGCTATTCATTGGAGTTTGGATGATCCATGGCATTCACATAGGTGTGGTCTAGGGGAGAAGGTGATGGTGTGGTTTATGGTTACTAAAAAGCAGATGTAAATACACAATTGTTAGCTCTTTGTATTACGTTATTTAAAACTTCATCTTTGTTGCAGAGCCAGATTACGTTGATGGATATGCCAGTGTTTAAAGCTATACAGCCTGAGGTAGGTTTTCTTAAACTATCTATTTACATCTTTGGAGTTCAGTGCCTGAGGAAATGTAACTATTTAAGTCATGTTTTTTCATTCAAAAAAGATCAACTTCTTGCGCTGCACTAATACTCTTCTAGGCTTATTCCATGTTAGCTCTGCGAACCTGTAACGCAGCCTGATTTACTTCAATTTGTCATCTATTGCCAAAAGACATGACTATCTATGCTTTTCTGGAAGTCTTTGTGTCCTGCTTTTTGTTGACTGTTTCTTCAGAATAGATTTTTCACGTCAAAAGTCTCTACTCTCCCTTCTGCTCCTCTTTTTCAGTTACATCTGATTTCAGAGTTTGACTTACGCCTGTAGTCATAACCTATATTTTAAGCTGCATCAGCTGCTCAGTAAACGTTTTAATTTATACTATCATGTTTACCGTTCAGTTCTGAGGGAATAAATCAGCCCAAACCTATAAAAGTTACTGTATTAATGTCCTTTAATTTTTTGACCTTTTAAGAATGACACAGAAAGAAACTTGAGGCCTGTTGAGAAAAGCAATCGAAGTTAACACAAATTTGAAAATCATAAATAAGAACTTCAAAAATAATGAAGGTAGTTATCAGAATATGTTAAAATTTGCAGAAAAAGTTATACGCTCTCAGTGTTTTGATGAAATAAATTTATTTTCTGCAAAAGGAACAAGAATTGCATGTTTTCAGCTTCAAGTTCTTTAATATTAGAGCACATGTTTAGATCCATTATGGTTTATTTTCTTCTTATGCCTAGGTGGGATATTGTTAATACATAAAGGGGGAAAAAAAAAACCCTGCAATATTAGCGGAACTGAATTTTTGACAACATCAGAAAGGGCAGTCCAGTTTAGAAGGTTTTTAGTAGGAGCTCAGTCCATCTAATGTGGTCACTCATATATTACAGTAGTTCAGACAGATTGTCATCTTTTTATTTTGAGGAAGCATAGGAAGGAAAATAAGAATTCATCTATGTGCTGTCTGGACTACCTGTCAGGTTAATTTTTTTTAAGAACACCAAGACAGTTTTATAGCTGAAAATACCTTCATGCTTCTGAAATTACCTGTGTTCTCCAGGTAGTCATCTTTTCTTTATTGTGGGGAAAAATGGCAAATGGACAATGCAATAGTAAGCCCGAAATACCAATAGAAAAAAATCTGTTCACACAAAAATGTCAGTATTTACAAAGAAATATCATAGCTACTTTTTAATGAGAAAATTTTGCTAAGAAAAACAAAATGGAGATTTTGCCTAAAGCATAGGTAATGTGATATTTTGAGGAGATGAGTGAATACAAAATAAAATAAAAAAACTAGATGTTCATATTTAAAGTGAATTTTGCATTTGCTTTAATTGCTATGAAATATTTGTGCTGTAGAATTTTATAGCAAAACAAAATACTGATTTGCTATTCTTTTTCTTTTTCTTTGCCGTTGCTTCATTTCGCCTTTTGGAAATTTACTGAAGTGCTACTTTGATTGGCAGATAAACGCAACTTAGAAATGATCAGAAAAAAACTAATGTGTTTTCAGCTTCTGCTAGAATACAGTTCTGTGTATAAGTAGCACTTGCCACAAGCTGTATTTTCTGCCTTTCATCTTATTGGAATTACCAATATAATTTAATTGTTTGCCAAAAAATGGACAACTATTTCTATTCTGAAACTCTGCTGGCTGTAGGACTAGGTTTTAAAGCAAGACTTTTAAAGTCTTTTTTAAAAAGAGTTTTAAAGTCTCTGTTTTTGCCAGCTACCTGCCTCATGTTATTAGGTAAGTTAGACTAAGAAGAAGGTTGAAACTTTCTGGTGGGGTCAAATATTAATGTATAGTCTGTAACTGTCTGCCTTGGGGACCTCATAGCCATCTCAATTCACTTGGTGTATTCCTAGTTCTGTGTCCATAAGCCTGGGCACCCATTGGCCAAAGAGCTATTAGTAAAACATACACCTGCATGTTACTTTGCTTCAGTTCAGTCAGAGGATGTCTGAGTAACAATTCTTTGTTCTCTAGCAGAAATATCTATACTTACATTCTAGATGTCTGTGTAATTTTATTTTGGGTTTGGGTTTTTTTCCTAAGTCTGCAAATTGCCATCTCCACAAATTGCAGGGTTTTTTTGCACACTTGGTTGGAAAGTTTCTTGTGACTGTGCATTAAAGAAATTGCCTGCATCCTTCCATACAAAAAGATGAATTGTAATACTAGAACATGGTATATTTTAGCAGTATAAAAGAAATTCAGCAGGGATATGTTGGATCAGTTACTCTTAGCAACCTTCATATTCAGGCCAAATTTTAAACATAGTTAAATGTTATTACCATGCACAAGATTTTGCATTGTTGCTCCCTAGCCCTCTGGCAACTGCTTAATATCCTTAGGTTGCTGAACTCTTCCACTTTTCTGACAAACACAAATTTTGCTGTCCCTAGTAGAGTGATTGAGATTTTTCCACATAAACATATAATTTCCAGACACTGAAGACCAGACATGCACCAACTGTGTGGAGGATTGGTGTCTCGGCAGATGCAAATTGGCATTTTTATCTGCAGAAGGCTTAACTGTTGGAAGATTGGGATACAAAATATGTTTGGAACTGGAACTGCTTTTCCTGGTGCTAACAAAGAAACATGCAGACCTCCGCACCTCAGCAGTGTGTTCCGTTTATCAGAATGTGCAAAGTGCTTTTCAGAGGCAGAACTCTCTTTGAATGACTCTCTGTCTTTTCGTGTGAAGGTGTCTAAAGTTAATAGCGTACATTTGGAAGGTTGAACAGTATTTTGATTGAAACTGAATTCTGTGGTTCTCAAAAGAGAAGACTGACTTATAACTGGTGTTACGGAGAACTCATTTCTAGTATGTATGTATCTACCACTTGTCAGATCTGACTACAAAGACTATAGATACATGATAACTTGAATCTGTAGTTAAAAAGGGCCAGGCTGTCTAAATATATTTGGAACTGTCTGAAATAACTATTGGAAAATGGCCGCTTTTTTTTCTAGCAACATCGAATTTGTATTTATAATTTCAAATTTCTTTTGATGCATAATTTAAAACAGTTTATTTAGGGAGGAAATAATTAACCTGCTTTTTAGCTCTGCTGTTTACTTTCTACTTCACACAGGAACTTCTACTATTTATTTTGCAGTTTAGGTGAAAGATTATGTTTGTCATAAAGCACTGAGATTTTATTATGCATTGAAGTTGATTAGTTGAGGTTATGGGTATACTACAGAATTTGTGATTTTTCTTACTCTTTGGAACTGGTTTGGTTCTGAAGCAGTCACTGCAATGAAAGAGCATTTAAAAAGTTGTTCCATATACTGTGACTGAGCTATGCAGCCTACTGGCAGCTTTTTGCTTTATTAGCACCAAAGTACTGACCTTTATGTTTAAGTACACACCACATTTAAGTCAAGCCTGGCTAAATTCTTATGGCTTAAAAACAGCCAAAAAAAATTATCAAACCCCAAAATAAAATGAAGAGTTCTGACTCCAGCCTTCTGACCAGAAGTCATTCAGGCTTAAGGCTGTTAATATCCAGCCTTTTGCAAATGATAGATTCTCTTAGGCTGAGTATCGTGTACCAGAGATTTCAGATGTTTTAAAATTAGTTTGTAACTACTGTAAACAGTACCATTACAGTTCCAAAATTGTGTTCTTCAAATGCTTTAGGTCTTACATATTAATTGAAAAATAAATTATAGATTAAATATACCAAACTGTGGTGTATTCATGGAAGTATTACTACTCTAATAATGAGGATGATGTTCAGGAATAAGAGATAGGTTAGGTTACCATCTCTAGTTCCACAGCTCAATTTTGTACTTTTAATATTGCAAATTGATATGTTAAGATTTAGCTTCAGTTTTGAACCAGATAAGGTTATATACTAGCAAAGTCTCTGCTCCTGTGTCCGCCAATTTGCTCGTACAAGGTAACCCTGGGCCAAAATAATCAATGCAGAGTGAAAGTTCAGAGAGATCAGTTGTGGCTGATCGCTTAGTCTCTCTGCATCTGAATATTAATAATGATGTCTGTATGAGGAGAATATATGAATCACATCATTTATATACATCAGGAAAACACAGAAGTGTTTGGTTAGACTAGCTGCCATTGAATCGGTGCCTTGGATTGATTTTAGCAGTTATCTGATAGATGTTTCTGTCACGTATCATTTTTCACAGTTTTAAATATTTTTAAAAATTACTGATTTCTTAGGTAATTTTCAAATGTGTTTCCTAGGAACTAGCTAGCTGTGGATGGAATAAAAAAGAAAAACATATCCTCGCTCCAAATATTGTTGCCTTTACTAGGAGGTTTAACCAGGTAAATGATTTGATTATTGTGATGAGCAGGTACTGTTTGACAGCTGTCTTTGAGAATAAATAGAATTACTCCTGTGAATTAGAATTTAAGAATATTTTTTCTGAATTTTCCTGTTTTCACTTTTTCTGTCCGCATTTTTGTGTTGTTCCTCTAGACTATTGGTTCCTAAATATTCATTCCTAATAATTTTTGCTGCTGTATCATGGTACAGCATTAGCAATTCTTTTCCTTCTTTTTCAGTGTTTCACTTTCTCACTTCTCTACCTACTTCTTATATCCAGTGGTAATGCTTTTGCGTAACTGCAGCTATACAGATGAGAAATCATGGGATCAGAACTCTTTTCTTTCCTTACCCCATCTTCTTCCTGGAGCACCATAAAAGTTTACAAATACTTTATCTAATAGAGTCTTTGTTTTGTTTTGTTTTGTAAATAAATTCTGTTATACGTATTTACTTTGTAGGTCAGTTTTTGGGTTGTACGAGAAATATTAACAGCACAGACCTTAAAAATAAGGGCAGAAATATTGAGCCATTTTGTGAAAATAGCTAAAGTAAGTGCAAATTTCTTGTATTGTCATTCAAATTCTTATTTCCTTTTTGTTTGTTTCTGCACTGCTCCTATGAACCATTGTTGAATTACAGAGGGTAATGTTCTTTTTTTAGCATATAGGCTATGTTGTATACTAGATGAATAAGATAGTTATGATATCTGTTGTTTTGACTTGGTTAAATAAAAATACCCAGTTCAGCGCATCTCATCTTATACCTTTGTCTTAAGTTTAAAAGTGGTGTGGTTTGTCTTGTTGATGGCCAGCTTTGTGTTGCCAGCACTAAACACAGTTGTTGTCCTGGTTTGAGGTGAAACAGAACGAATTTTATTTTCAGTGATTTTACTTTCCAGTTATTTTACTTTTCATTTAAGCCTCTTCTAACTGACTGAAATTAAGAGCACATTTTTCAGACAGTGTCTGCTTCTAGTAGATAAGGTCTGGTGTTTATAGTTAATACCAAGGGATAGTTATGCAGAGAGGCTCCTGCTTATACTTATAGCTATAACAGCCAAGGCCAGCTCACTTTGTTATTTGCCCCATTGGAGGGTCAGGAGTGGAGAAGCATAGAGGGGTGGTCCCTGTGGGGAGGAGCGGACAGGAGAGGTGACCCCAAACTGACCAACATGGTGTTCCATCCCGGGATCACAGAACTCACAGCACGGCCGGTGACATGATTGTCATCCTGGGAACTTGAGACAGGCCTTGTATATATTGTATATGTTTCATTATTTTCTTTAAGGAAGAAAATATAATAATACCAATATTTCATTGAGGTAGTTTTAGTTTTCTTTTCAACCTGTAAGTCTCTTCCTTATTTTCTCTCCCTTCTCTTCTGGGAAGGGAGAGGTTAATGAGAACATCTGTCATTCCTTTAGTGCCCATCCCAGCCCAAACCATGACAGCTGTAAACTGTTTTGTTTTTTGTCTCCCCCCATTTAAATTTATCTTTTATGACAAGAAATTTCTAGCTTCTAAAACAACTATCATGAGACTTGTATTTTTACTTGTAATATGTAGTTGCTGGTGGAAAGTACTACTGTTAAAGGTCAGTTATTTTAATGAGCTTGAGCACTGCATTTTACAAGTAATTACTAACTTTTTAAAGGATATATTTAACTGATAAAATATTTTTCTATTTCATGATCTGTGGTCATTCTATTTTGTATGACCATCTATGACACTAATATTAGGAAGAAGACCGCACTTGTTCAAAGGCCTGAATGCCAATCTTGCCCACGTGGAATTGTATTTGTATGTGTAGGTAATTAGAATAACATTTTCCATGTAATAAAGTTTTTTGGTACTGTGAATAATTTTATTAATGAAAAAAAAAATGTATTTTGTTAATGTGGCTTTGAGATTAATTAATCCTGCTTCCCTTTTCAATATGCTAAAAGTTATTATTCCCTTTTTTCAGAAGCTTTTAGAACTGAATAACCTTCATTCTCTTATGTCTGTGGTATCAGCACTGCAAAGTGCACCTATCTTCAGACTGACCAAAACCTGGGCTGTAAGTTATTCCTTGACCATTGTCTCTTCTGTCTTACATGAATTCTGATGTTTTCTTAACACCTATTACAAATACAGAAGCGTTTGTTTCGTGATTATTCTACAATGTGTTCCAGTTTTCATTTATTTTAGAAATTAAAAGCATTGATAATTTCATTTTCAGAAATTTGGCCTCTTGAGGGCAGGATTTCTCATTTAAATTTAGTGTAAAATTTTCTGTTTCTTTTACATGGAATACACAATTATAATGTAGTCTTGCTGTACGTAACCTTTAAATATACAAAGGATTAGGTAATTTTCATTAATTTAGTATTCTACCCAACATGGATCTCACTAACTGTTCAGAAATTGTAAATAAAGATGGCTATACTGAATTCTTTCACCTAAGTTTATTACGTCTTTAAAATGTCTGTAACTTCTTTATGGTTTGTCTAATAAAAATGTAAGTGCCTGCTATTTTGAGCAGCTTGATGAAGTTGGAGCTGAAATGGGGAAAACCACTCAGGTATGAAACTGTGAATAATTCATTGCAGGAGATAGACTAGAGGGGTAAAAGGCTCTCTGTAGGCACAGTGGTTCAGAAATCCAATTCAGTGCAGAGTTAGGGCCTCAAGGAATTCTCAGGGCGGTTCAGAAAGAAAACGGCAAAGCCATTCTAAAATCTTCTTGCTTTTGTGACTTATGTGTTACTTTTTATTATCTGCTGGTATTTGACTACAGTGTGGTGTGCTGTTGCAGAGGTGCAAATGGCCTCAGGTCTCCCATTTACAATGCTGGTTTACTTGATGATTTCTGTCAAGCCCATCCTGAATGAAGCAGTTAACTCACACAAATCCATTGCAGTATTTGTTAAAACAACAGGCAGAGTGACAGCTCTCTAGAAACAAAAGAGCTGGGCTTATGAGCTCTCTAGTACAAGAGTTGGAATTTTTCAGAGGAAGATGTGTAGTAAGAAACGTGCTATGGAGCAGCTGTCTGTTGTCAGAAAGCACAACTGCATGGAACCAGTGTACAGTGCCAGAAATCTCCACTCGTTCTGACTCAGTGGGCTTTTAGAATGATCTCAAAAATATTGCTGGTTCCGAGATGGCTGAAATAGGGAGTGTGTTTCTATGGCTACAGTTGCATATTCTGTGTTTACTTTTCAGTCTTCTGTCACTATAGGATCTTCTGCGTTGCTAAATATTTTTTTATTTTCTCTAGTAAGTCCAGTAATAGAAAACAGAGATTTGAGTTTCATAGTGATTTATACTTACACTTTTTCCCAAAAAAATTGTTATACTTTTAATAAGGCACTGTTGAAATGGCACAACATGCATTTATGTAGAGCATTTTTCATTGCTATTTCTACTTTGTATTTGTACTACAAATTCAAGAGGATTTTTAGCAAATCTGATGAACTATGAGAATGTTGGTGACTGTGTAATAACATGTGGTTTTCCTCTCAAAATTTACTATTGTTGAGGTCATTCAAAACTCTGAGGTAGTGATATGTGGATCCATAGTAAACTATTCAGAAATGGTAATCATACTTGTTCATAGCTTAAGACTTACGCTGAATTGCTTTTGGGTTTTTTCTTTCTTAACAGGTAACACATTTACAAATATTAAAGTTTTATGATCTCCTTTTTTTATTTTTCTGTATAGCTTTTGAATCGCAAAGACAAGACCACCTTTGAGAAGTTAGACTATTTACTGTCTAAGGAAGATAACTATAAGAGGACACGAGAGTATATTAGAAGCTTAAAAATGGTTCCTACTATTCCGTATTTAGGTGAGTATGTACAATTACCTTATTTAGCTCATTTTGACTGTCAAGCACTAATGTGCGCCTGGAGAACACTATATATAGAAGATACGGTTCACTTCATTTCACATTTAGAAAAATCAGATCTGGTGGAATTTTTTAAGCTATATACTGTCAAGGATCTGTGATGTGGAGAAGTGTTGTGCGTTACTGACATCTTTAACGACAAGTATGTCTTTGTTTACTGTCCTTTTGATGTCTTCAGAATTTAAAAGAGCATTGGGTGTCTTTGAGTACAGCATGATTTAAGACCTTGTTCCTGTAACTTTCATTTTTGCTGGACTGCTTTTTCGGACACCTCATAACCTGATATCTCTAAGCTGCAGTTGTTGGCTTGTGTTGGCTTCTTACAAGTGCTTTGAAAAAAGATACAGACTGAACATCAGTTCAAATGATTGGCTTCTCCTTTCAGAGAGAAAATTTCCTTGCATTATTCAGAGACATGCTGTATCGTTTCCCCGGTGGCTCTCTTAACTTGCAGTTCCTGCCCATTATTGAGCTATGCTAGCATTCCTGAGGGATGCTGCAAAAACCTGATTCCTGTTAAACAAGAAGCATTCAGACTCAATAATGTCTTTCTAGTGATGGGGTTCTTTAAAAGAAAGGGTTAATCTAAGAAGTATTTAACCATGTCTTCTGAAAGTGATATAAGGGAAAAAAGTAAGGTAACTTATTGTAATTATTTTCTAGTGCCCAAGAAAAGGTAAATGCAGTGTTTTTTCTATAGCTGTCCACGTGTGCAAAGTATGGTCCTGGTGAAGTAATTGTTTAGAACATCCTATAAATACAACTTCCAGAAAAAATCTCCTTTAAAAAAAAATCAAACTAAGTCTGGAATTTCCATCACAGATAGTTAGAACAAGTAACTAATGTTTGACAAAGTTATAAGCAGTAGAATACACCATAAAGAGATGTTTTAAACCATTGTTATACCTGCAAACTGCACTTCTAATGCAACTCTTTCTTCCTTATCTAACATTGTATGGCTTGTGCTTCAGCTTTTTGTATAGGCTATTAAGCACCACGAGCTTATTTGTAGTCTTAAAGTATCCAAGGGGCTACAAAAAAACCCTAATCCTTTATGTGAATGTGTAAGCACTCAAACCAATCAGTACCTTAATCTAGTTTTCACTAGACTTTTTAGAATCTTCATCCCTTTGGCTTTTTTGTTGTTTATTCTGTTGATTTAGTGCATATGCTTTAGAAGAAATCCATCGCATGTGGAATTGTGTTTATTTTGAATGGTTTGGAGATAGTTTGCCTGGGTTTTTTGTATGTCAACCCCCCCCCAGACAAGAAGTATAGATCCATAAAAGTAAGATCCTTTCAAAATTGCCATTTACAGAACTACTTTTGTTCTTTACCAAGAGACTTAGAGAAGTCAAAATACGCACCAAGCTTTGTTCACAAATATGTTGTCATGGACAGCCTGATTTAAAAGCTGAAAATGCAGTTTATTAGGTGAGGATGTAGAGGATATGAACAATTGCTGGGAATGTTTTACTTGCTGCATTTGGATTTATGAAGTGAAAGACTGGCATAAATTCAGGACTGTAAAATTTTCATGCATTTATATACTATTTGTATGCAGCTGTCCTGCCAGTTATTCTATTAAGCTGTCTTCATCCTTCTTGGAAGGAATGAACTTTGAATTCAGGCTCGGTTTGTTTCTGGTCAAGGTTAAAATCATAAAATGCTGTATCTTTTCTGCTAGTCTTCTCTTCAAGGTTGTTTGTATAGGTCTGAAAAAGCTATGCCTACGTGTTATACCAGAGCTCACCTCCATTTATTTCAAGCATGTTCAAAATTGTCATCTGGACACACTTCACAGATTGTGCAATCTCTTTGCGTTCAGCCTTCCTGCATGTCAGGGGTTGTGCTACTGGTTACAGTTGATGGTTGCTTTTGTATTGGTTTTGTGTTTATGCGACTTTTTATCTGGGTTTTTTTGGCTGAAGAGTAGAAATCTTAGTAGCTTTAATGATCACTGAAAGCAGAAATTAGTTTTTCCCCTGTGGAGCTTTCTCATTACATGTGCATAAATATATCTTATTCTTTATCTGTGTCTGTAAAGACCAATGTGTAAGTCTGGAGAGCATCTAGTTGGAAGTCTGAGGAGAAACAAGGTCATGGTTTTTCTGATGATCCTTAGTGAATTTATGTAGTGATAGGGACCATATGTTTTGCATGGATGAGATACATGCCTGGTAAGGGTTGTCCCAGGTAGCTCCAGCATCAACTGTAGCGCTGCTGTGAGCATTCCAGTCAGCTCTGAGATGTAACATACTGTGTTTATGTTGTACAGCTGGGGTTCTCTTGGATCCCTGAGGATTCCAGGACCCAGATTAGGTTGTGCTGCAGCCTGAGGGAAGATTGCAGAAGGCTTTAATGGTGGCTAAGCTATAGGTCTTAAGCCCCAGACTTTATTACACAACATGAACATGCAGTGGGAGAATTTTAAACACTTTTCATGCAGAAAGTTGGAACAATTGCTTAAAATTTGTGCTTTGTCTACAAGAAATATATGAGAATTAAAAAAAAAAAAAAAGAACATTTGCTTCATAAAGTTAAAAAACTGTATCTATATGCTTTCAGTGAATATTTTTTTCCTAATATCCAATCTAAACCTCCAAGTGGTTTTGAGTCTTTGTGCACTCTCTGACTTGCTTAGTCTCCAGGCAGCACCAGTCGTACTCTCCAGTTAGGGTGGGGTATTTGTGACTTTAAGGTTTACCAGTGGGAAAACTGAGGTTTTGCATGTGTCAAATCTTTCATATAGCTACTAAGATGGTAAACAAAGAAATCTAGAAGTAGGAAGATCTTTTCAAACAGGACACCCAAAAGGGCATCCATAGTTTACATGCACTTGCTGCACTGCATTTTTCTTTTATTGTGAAAGTTCAGATTCAGATTCAATTTTAATTCGGGGGGGAAAACCCCCACAAAAACAAACAAAACAAAACCAAACAAAAAACAGGGAAAAAATCAGAATTCAGAAAAGATTTAAAAAAAAAAAACAAAAAAAAAACCAGAAAAGGTCAGGAAGTTTTTGGCTTATTTTGTGAAGAAACTGTGTTACTTATTTATGTAATTAACTATATTTTGGCTTTATTAGTAATTTAGGAGGATTCTAAGGTGAAGCTAAAAAGGGTAAACATTTTTAAATCACTGAACCTGAATAACTAGAGCCTATTCTGCATAGGCTTTCTGGGCCAGAGTTGCTGTCTTTGTATTAGACATGGATTCCTCCTCCATGAACTCAGGCACTCTCTCTTCAAGCACTCCAAACTCCTTATATCCACAGCACCGAGCTCGGAAGGAGTTCCTCCGCTCCATCCAGTACCACATTATTTTGATAGATTTGAAGGTATTTTCTGCCTTCACTAGCTAAACCCTACCTTGTTGTTCATTCAACTTCTTGAAGCTACTTCTCTCACACTTAATCTTCAGTGATCTCTTTTCCAAATGTGAGAGGCATTGGATTACATGATTTTGCCTTCTATAGATGCCGCTTGGCATTCTCGTTTCTCCTCATGTTTAGATGGAACTTCTGTTCTGTATTTGTATGGTGATTAGTATAATGAAGATCTGATGCGTGACTTAGCAACACAGAATAACAAACCTCTCAACAGGATAACATCACAGAATCACGGAATGATATGGGGTTGGAAGGGACCTCTAGAGATATCTAGTCTAACCCCCCTGCCAAAGCAAGTCCTCCTAGAGCAGGTTGCACAGGAACATGTCCAGATGGGTTTTAAATGTCCCCAGAGATGGAGACTCCATCACCTTTCTGGGCAGCCTGTTCCAGGGCTCTGCCACCCTAAAAATGAAACAGTTACTCCTCATGTTTAGATGGACCTTTATGTACAAGTTTGTGCCCATTCTCTCTTGTCCTAGCACTGGACACCACTCAAAAAAGACTGGCCCCATCCTCCTGACACCCACCCTTTAAGTACCTATAGGTGTTGGATCAGATTCCCCCTCAGCCTTCTCCAGACTGAAAAGACCCTCAGCCACTCCTTGTAAGAGGGATGGTCCAGGCCCCTAACAATCTTTGTGGTCGTCTGCTGTACCCTCTCCAGCAGTTCCCTGCCTTTCTTAAACCGTGGAGCCCAGAACTGGACACAGTACTCCAGATGGGACCTCACCAGGGCAGAGTAGAGAGGCAGACTCTTTTTGATGCACCCCAGGACTGGCCTTCTTGGCCACAAGGGCACATTGCTGGCTCATGGGCATCCTGCTGCCCACCAGGACTCCCAGATCTTTTTCCTCAGAGCTGCTCTCCAGCAGATCAGCCCCACTGGTGCATGCCGTTATTCCTTCCCAGGTGCAGCACCCTATACTTGTCCCTGTTGAATTTCATCAGGTTCCGCTCTGCCCAACTCTCCAGCCCGCACAGGTCTCGCTGGATGGCGGCACAGCCTTCTGGTGCGTCAGCCACTCCTCCCAGTTTTGTATCATCAGTAAACTTGCCAAGGGTACATTCCATCCCTTCATTCAGGTCATTGATGAAAATATTGAAGAGCACTGGACCCAGTACTGACCCTTGGGGGGACCCCACTTGTTACAGACCTCCAACTAGATTCTGTGTCACTGACCACAACCCTCTGAGCTCTACTTTTCAGCCAGTTTTTACTCCACCTCACTGTACGTTCATCTAATCCACATTTCCTAACTTGCTTATGAGGATGCTGTGGGAGACTGCGTCAAAAGCCTTGCTGAAGTCAAGGTAGAGAACATCCACCGCCCTCCCCTCATCTATCCATCCAGTCATGCCATCATAGAAAGCTATCAGGTTAGTCAGATATGATTTCCCCTTGGTGAACCCATGTTTACTTCTCTAGCCAACAGAATGTTGTATGGAGATGTATCTGTAGCTATATCTCCTGCTACAGAAAAGCACCTGTAATAACTTTTCTAGGTAATCGCTCGTGTTTGAAAGCTGCACAATTGATACCTGAAGTTCTCTGCACCAAATCAAGCATGAAGTAGCACTTGGAAGAGTATATTGAATTTGCTGTCTTCATGCAGCCCATGAGTGTAGGAAGGTGACGTTCATAGTGACCCGTGCTTTAAAAGTGGGCAAATGCCCCAGAGCAGGTAGTTAACAGTAGCATGAAGTTATTTCAAGCTAATGCAGATATGGTAAATGTGGTGTTTGGATTTCTGCCCCTGTATCTTAGTCCATGGGTTATGTGTTTTGCTCTACCAGGATGTGCTGGGGTACATGTTACCACAGGTGGAGTACGAGTGTTACCTAAGGATATTGCTGTGCTAAAGTATTTTCAGGAAGGTTTGATTATTTTGTTATAGACATAAAACAAGTTGAATATGCATACGCACCATGCACATTGAAGAGCTCCTGAGTGACTCCTCTAAGTCTGCTTTGAGGGAATGTGAGTGTGTGTGCTTTCCTCTCACAAAACTAGTGGTTAGTTGTAGATGTCTGGAGAGGGACTCTGTCAGGAAGTGTAGTGACAGGATAAGGTGTAATGGCTTTAAACTGGAAGAGGGGAACCTTAGATTAAATACCAGAAAGAAATTCTTTACTGTGAGGGTGGTGAGACACTGGAACAGGTTGCCCAGAGAAGTTGTGATTGCCCCATCCCAGGAAGTGTTTAAGGCCAGGCCGGACGGGCTTTGAGCAACCATGTGTGGTGGGAGGTGTCCCTGCCCAGGGCCAGGAGGGTTGGAACTTGATGAACTTTAGAGTCCCTTCCAACTCTAACCGTTCTATGATTCTATGTCAGTAGGTGATTTAGTGCCTTAAGGCTACAATCCTAATTGTTAGAGCACTGCAGGCAGGCTGTAGATGCATTTAATATTTCTTACCTAAAACTTATTGTTTCCAGGAGCCCAGTAGATAAAACATTGGAAGATTAAGGTTGAATACTTTTTGGAAAATTTTGCAGTTTTCGTATGAACTGCAAAATGTTCTTCTCCTTGAGATGTGTGGAAATTTAGTATTTTTCTCAGTTGAAATTTGCTTTGCTTTTGATATTGCAATATTTAGACACTTCATACACATTAATAGTAGTTGGCATATTAGAGTTGATTTGAGTGATGAAGCAGAATGGTGTGAAATTTTCTGTTCTGTGCTATGATTAATCTGAACTGAAACAGGATGAAATCTGAACATGTCAAAATAACACTTGTTGCTTTATTAAAGGATTACAACATTGCAGGGGTAATTAATATATTAAAACCCTACTTTCAGTTATATACAACACATGCTACGTGACACGTCATTTTAATGCACATCATACTGTAGTAAAGAAGTGATGAGGTAATAAGGGGAAAAGTGTGCAAACATATGCACGCGAACACACAGTAAGTATTTTATGGGCCTACTGAAAAATATGTTGAACTTCTAGAGGCTTTTGCTCTCCCTCTTATTGTTGCATTCTTTATTTTCTTTATTCATTTTATTATTGCATTCTTTAACTTACAATTTTCATAGCAGTTGCTGTTCTGAAATGGGTGTTGCAACAATCTGTTCTAGAAACCTACTTCAGAAGAATATTAGAATTATCACAGTCAGTATTTCATAATTGTGACTGACCTCTAAATATAGATGAGTAAACCTATTTAATAATTTGACAGTAATATGTTATAATTGTGAAATATGGTAAATACAACTTCTTTTGGCTACAGGTAACTTCTTTATATAATTTTCATCTACTGGCTAAGGATATTAAATAGCTTATGTATTGGTATCCATCATTTGCCTGCAAAGTTGGATAGTCCCTTTACTTTATATCCAGACATTTCTGATTACAGAGGCTACACAGCAGGTAATGACTGAAGTCAGGTGCAAAATACTGTGGCAATTGTAGTGTAGTATAACATGTTGGCTATACACACATTATATGTTTTAGATATGGATTATTTTCCGTATACAGGTAGCTACTTCATTTTGGTAAGAAATATCATTAGTGTTTTTAATCTAAAATAATTGAATTAAATGTAATTCTAATTTATAGGAGCAGATTATTAAAATGGTCAAAGTGAAGGGGAAAGACTGGGTTTGTCACTACAGTAATTGTTTGAGTATCTGCTCTCAAAATCAAATTATATAGTACTAACTTTATTCATGGCAGTTAACAAAGATTAAATTAGAATTATCACACTAATGTACATATGCCAGCTACACAATTCAAAGGATATGATTTCCTGTGTCATATGTGCTCATAACAATAACAATAAAACTCTTGCTGTACAGTTTGTAATATTTCCTGTATTTGAGAATATTTATACATAATATAACATACAAAAATATTTAGATGTTGTGGCAGTATTTTTACCATCCAAACTTAATTTACAGGGAATAAAAACCAGAAAGTATATCTACAGTCCATCTAAACTGCCAGTTCTAAAAGGCTTAATATAACTACTTTTAGTACCAAGAAGTGTTCTGAATGTTACATCATTTCAGCTCCTTTTTTTCTTCAGTTTTTTTTTCCTGGAATGATTCTTGAAAATACAATATACAAGCCCTCACATCTCAGCAATAAATGTACATTATCTTACATTCCTCATTTTTGAAAAGATAATTCCAGATAATAACATCATAGCTTTATGTGATTTTCAGAACAAGAGAGCAAACCAAGAGAAGAATTATTTCAGTGGAATGTGTTGGGATTAGGTCTTATCATCATAACAACTTTCTTTAGTGAATATGACCCTCCCCGGAATTCAGCCCAGTACACACCATCCTGATATCGACTGCGGTAGTGTCCTCCACGGTACCAAACTCCGTTGAGATTTGAATGAGCACATGCATTGTACCACCATCCTCCCTTCTGGTAATGAGCACAATTACCTGCAAAAGAAAGCTCCAGCTCAGTCTTAGGAGCAAATGACAAAGCTTACAGAAAGCAAGCTAAGCATAAAACAATTTAATGTTTTTAACTGTGTGTTTAACATGTAGGTGTCATGTGGTACTAGGTGAATTGCGCTTCTTCAGGAAATCAGCTTTGTAGTTAGGTACTACAGATAGACTCATGAGTGTTATTCTCCTTTGCTGGAAAATTGGTTTGCGTTACTGTCTCAAATAACCCTCTGTAGCATATTTTACAGTTTAGTGTAAATGATAAATATATAAATGAGAATTTTTGTTTCGGTGTTAGTACATATATGGGTTGGCACATCAGATCATGCTTCATAACTGAGAAATCTCTAAAAATGCAGTTTCTTTGTGTGCACGTGTGTGTGTATGTATCACCATAAATGTTTTTCCCTTTTAAAAAAAGAAGAAAAAAGCAAGGCAGGGGGGAAGGGCAAAAAAGGTAAGGCAACCAAAAGTGCCCCTGTACCTGTGTATACATCATGGTCCCTGTCCAATGTGGTGAACTGTTTGCCATTGTGCCAAGTGAAGGAATCTCCCGCGTTGCCATTGTAGCGTCCCAGTCTCAACTTGTAATACTCGCTTTCTGGCTCCAGTCTGAAGCTCGCGTACTCAGCAAACACTTTGCGACCTGACCAATCTTCCATTGTTATGAGCAGTTTGTAGTTGCCTTGATTTGTTAACCAATAAATATTTTCTAACCCGAGCCAGTATTCTCCATCTATATTACCAAATCCTTGCTGTAAAGAAAGCAAGAGAAGCCTGTTAACATTGTGCATCTGTTTTAGTGGTAAATTTAAGTGCATTCTTAAGGAGAAAACCACAATAACTTATTTGAGATAGACTTCCTTTTCTGGAAGGGTAAACATGTAAGTTTCTTTTCAAGTAAGCTGTGGGTCAGACTGTAAAGTCACCCTTTAAATTAAATTTACCAATAATTTTTAGAGGGCAAAAAAACATTAAACTGCTCACTTGTCCTAACCTTGTATGTCTCCCAGTTCCTGAAAAAGTTGACAGATCCATCCAGCCGCCTCTGAATGACCGTCCAGCCACCAGGGTCATGCCGTTGGTCACACCAGACCTGCATCAGCCGGTTTGTGTTTTCTGGTTTTACAAGATAGATGGAGCTTGTATCATGACCATCTTCTAATGCTTGTAGACAGTCTCTCCAGGGCCCTGTATCAAAACAGAAGGACTACATGTCAAAATGCAGTTGAGGATATCTTTAACACAGGGCAGTATTTGAATGGGTAGCATTTCACAGTAGATTTGCTTCTCTGGAGTAATGCATTTGTTTTTCCTCTTACTGAAGGTGCAGTGTCCACTAAGGGTTTTCAAGCAGATTCATTTGATGTAACTTAATTTCTGGAACCTTTCATAATGAATTCACAATGATTCTTGAAAATACAGTATACAAGCCCTCACATCTCAGCAATAAATGTAGTTTTAAAGGTAGGTTTGGGGGTTTTTTACTATTTATTTCATTTAAGGCAACTGCACTTAAGCCATTGATTATATCTTCAAGGAAACTAAATAGGAAATAACTCCTTAGAAAAGTACCAATATTCATAATTTCCTTTTGAAAACAAAATGATAAGTTTTACTTTGATTCTGTCTTTGAGAAATTCAGCTTTTTAGATCTACAAAAATGTCATTGGTGTGGACATTAACAATGGAGCCAGCACCATAAATTAAGAATGTAGGTGTTACTGTTGTCACCTTAATAAATGATAACACAAAACAGAAATTAAGATTTATAACACAGAGTGTCCACTTATATAGTGATCTGCAGACAGACTGCCCTGGCTTTGCGGCTGTCCCCATATCTTATCAGAAGAGTGGAATCAACAAGAATCCTCAGGACCAGAGACCCTTGACTGACTTACACACACACACCATGAAGGAGGCTTATCCCATCTTCTGAGGAGAATCACTGAAACATAGGGTGCTATCAAGAGTAGTTCCTATTTTAAATTATTTCATCTACCTTTTTCACAATTCACTGTCCAACACTGGTAATGGTAGAGCCATTACCAGTAAATGAGTTAGTGATAAATTAGTTTTATAGAAGCAAACTCAGTGTTTGGGGGGGTTGAGGTTTTTTGGGTGTTTTTAACTAGTTAATCAAAGTCAGCATAGCAGGAGGCAATCTAAGTTTTTGGTCAGTGGCCACACTGTGGTGTTCCCATTTCCTTAGATTCACTGACTACAGTGTGAATTACAGTGTGAGTACAGTACAGTAGTAACTGTACAGTACTCTACAGCACAAGTGCTCCTTCTAACTCCCTTCTCCGTTTCATTTCTGGCTAACTTCAGATTTCTGGCAATTTAGATGTAGAGAGGTGGAAGAAGATAAGTGTAATGGATGTTGGTAATTTACATTGCTCTTGTTTATTTTATCACAATGTGTATGTAGTGGCACTTACTAAAACCAAAGATGAACATGTCAGTTCAGTCTTCGTTATTGAAGAATTTATTAAGATAGGCAAGCACAGATCTTTGATCTTGTCTTCATAAAAATAAATATATAGCAGTATATAATGTAGTGTTTACAGCTTTCTAATCCTGCAGTTTCTTTCTAGGCCACATGGCAACAGTGCTCTACTGCATGATTCTTTTCTCTAAAAGTGCTTTAAGATGAAGATAAACGATTACAAATACTTCAAAGCAGAGTTTGCTGCTACTTTTCCATGACAGGTGGGTTTTTTTTTTGTCAGATACTAACTTTCCAAAAGTTTGACTGAGGTGTGTAGTCTGCAATTTGTCTTCTGGCATCAGAAATGAAAGGGAACGTACCAAGAGGACAGGCCCCAGCACAGATCTCTGTAGGACACCAGGATTAACACTGCCTAATGAAAAAAAAAACTTAAAAATTGAGGGATTTTTATGGTTTATATATGTCAGGTTCTTTCTTTGCACTCTGTAGCAGCTTAATTTAAATACCTTGCTAAGAAACCTGCTTCAATGCTTTCTGGAAATAAATATGGACTGTATATCAACCAGAATTCCACCTGCATGGGCACTGAGCTGGTCAAATTATCTAAAAATGATACAAATTGGCATTACAAAAACCAAATTGATTATTACTCAAGGAGATTGAATGATGATACATGATTTAGATTTGTTTGCTGTTTGTTCTGCTGTTCTTAGCATGTTTTCTGTCAGTTAGTGGAATTTTTTTTTCTTTTTATTGCAATGTCAAAATTGCCACCTTTCATTCTTCAAGTACTAAGGCAATTTTTGGTGAGAGATTAAAAATAGTTGTTTCATACCCTGTCTCCTTGAGAACTCTTGAGGAATGTGCTTTACTTTTTGCAGTATTCACTTCTTGCACTGGCTTTATAACGTCTTCTACCAACTCCTGCAGAGTATCCTCCTTGCCACTAACCTGTCACATAGGAACCTCAAAGTGTCCCCTTATTGAAAATCACATATCAAAATTCATTTTAAATTTTTCTACTCCTACTTCAATTTCTCCAGGTATATCTTTTTACCTTTACGTATTAGCTTTTGGGCTTTCTCTTCTTGATGTGTTAGAAATCAGAGTTATTAGATTTTTTTTTTTGTCCTTTTGCAAGTTGTTCTTAAGATTTTAATGCGTATTTATGTTTAACCTGACAGAGAGTATCTTCTTATTTCCTCATTTGGATGTCACTTTAATGCTTTGAATGCAGTTGTCTTTCTTACAATATTGCTCTTTTACAAAGCTGCTCAACCATGGCAGGATTTTATGATCCTCTCAAAGTCTTTTTTTCTTTTTTTTTTAATGGATGGGTATTTCCAAATTTCCAATACAGTATCTTTAAATAAATCTTTATAGTACTTGAAAACATTTTACCTTTCCAGTTAACACTTCTAGTTTGTGCATTGGTCTTGCAATATTCTGCTATGTTGTGTCCTTTGTGTCTCCAAATTTCTGATGGGCGATTATATCAAATGTTGTGAAGCCCCCAACTTTCAAAGCCTTGTGGTTGGTTTTGTTTGAGTAGTAATATTTAGAAGCATGTATTTGTTTGGCTTGCCCTCACATATATATATATACACACACCTAATATTTCTGTGCCCTGTTTAAACAATCTGTTTTTCAGATTATATTTCAGCACTGCTCCTGTCCAAAGATTTTATTTGCTGGTACAAAATCTGCATGACTGCACCTAAAGTCTATATCAGTTCAAACCATCTGCTTCATTAAGCCATAATTATCAGTATGAATATATTGTCTATCTTTCTTATGTTATTATGCATGGGGGTTCTTTTGTGTACTACTAGTGCCTTTTTTGGGAAAAGTGTGTGACAATATAGAATTAGCATACACTGTATGTTAATACTGCATTAACCTTAGCATTACTGTTTGCTGTTTATTAATTAACTATTTTACTTTATTTTTTATCATTTGCATGGGGTTAAAATGTTTACATGCAAGTTTTATCTGGTAGAGTATAATAAACTGGTTTAGTGCATGTTTTTCTAGGAATAGCATCTTTTATAATAATTGCACAAGCAAACATGTTTCATAATTGGTATTAACTGGCTACTAAATGTTTTATTCCTAGAAAAAGATTTGTTGATTTGTTGGGTAAGGAAGATGAATCAAATTCATGCAGTTTTCGAGTTCAGCTTTCATTTGTCTTGAGTATAGTCAACTGCCAACGTTGCATTAGGAAATTTATACAAAGCAGAATATTTTGATAAGCTATTCATGCCAGGCTGTTTTATACAGAAACTGTAGCAGCGCTTCATATAATAATGTTTGTCCCATTGTGTGTAGAATTCTACAATCTAATAAATAATTATTTCAGATGTCCTTGAATTATTGACCATGTAGGCTAAACTTTTTGATGTTATAAACTAAAACCCATTGTATGTAAAACACATCTGCTTTTTGCATTGGCATGTTAAAGGTTGTAGTTGTTACACATTAATGCATGCAAAGTTGTTGGGGTTTGGTGTGTCACAGCCCTATAACATACCCCAAACTTTGGGGCAGGAACTCTAAGAGAGGAGTTGTTAGTGTCTCAGCTAAACCATTTCATCCTCAAGTCTTTTATTAGGCTTTTAGCTCTTTCAAGCAAGGCTAAGGAGCAATGCTTCTAAATATGACTATAGAAATTTTACTTGGAATTCATATTTTGCTTAGTGGAATGTAGTAAAATACAATTGTAGTTATTTTGAACGATCTCTGGTGTTGACATTAGGTGACTTACTGGCTGTTTACTGATTATTTTTTTAATATATTTTATTTTAGTTTTCATTTTTCGGTAGAATTTCAGTGTTGCGCACGTGTTCAGTATTATGCGGAATTACACTTACATAAATTATTCTTTTGGGCATGAGCAGGAAACAAGAATGCACAAATAAGAATTTGAAGTAAATTATTTATGGGTAAAAATGCAAATTCTTCTCCTCAGAACCAAAACCAAGTCTTTTTTAAGTTTTCCTTTATTTTTGCAAAGAACCAGGAACAGGAATGTTGGGGCATTATTTTATGCATTGGAAAACGATACTTCCTGGGAAATGCATGGATCAAAGCATGACGCTAGTCCCTTGTTTTAGATCGTAGTGGTAATAATGTTTTGTTCTGAATTGCCTTGCTCTGAGTGTCAGTGTAGGGGTGTAGTGTCCTAGTACTGAATAAAGTCATTATGGAAAGGTTCGTTGTTCTGGAGATTTTAAATTAAAAGTAACTTAGGAAGTAGTATGTTTTAAAAATAGTCACATAGAAAGAAGATGAGTACTTGATTTTATGACAAGTGATGTGTATAGAACACACTATATGTTGGTTAAATTAATTTCTGTGGCAGTTCTTAGGCTCTCCAGTTCAGATGCCTGGATTTTGGCTGTGGTAAATGTGACCATGGCAGTCATCTTATTGGATGGCCAGCAATAACAGATATTGCCCTTTTTAAGGAAAAAAAAAAAAAACCCAAAGACAAATTGCGCACCTACTTTGTAAATTTCCTCTATGGCGTGTGTGCTGCTGTTAGGAGAAAAGGACAGTTCTTTTACTAGATCTGTCTGGTAATTAGTGTTTTTATAATAATAAAACGTAAGTCTTCGTTCTGAAAAATTTGCATGCTTTACAGACAAGGTTCATCTTCCCTTGAAAAAATGGGAGTGTCGTGACTTTCAGATAGGTAGTTTTGATAAAATTACCTCTGGGGAGTCAAGCAGCCCTTGGAGTAGCAGTACCTTTGTACTGACCAATGGATGGTCAGTACCATCCATTGTGCCTGGTCCCTGGCACAAATGTGCTTTAGGAGTATTTGGGGTACAGGATAGAGATACAGCTCTGTAATGAGGAGACCATGCAATTATGTTATATAAATACTGGAACAGGCTTTGATAACTGATGGTGTGAGATGTATTGTATTGCTTTAGCCTTGCACCCAGCTGTGCCAAGTCAAAGAATGTGAAATAAATTTTCAAAATTGTCTGTAGTTTTGCTAACCCAAATCATATAATTATTCTTCCAAGCCCTGTCTTGCATCTCCTTAATTTCTGTTTTTCACAGTCATTAATTCTGTGTGGACCCTTACAAAATTTCTCTAATCCGTATTTTATTTATTGACCTTAACTTGAACAATTAATTTGTACTAAAAAATATTTTGTCAAATATTTTTTTAACACATAATTAAAAAAGGCCGAGGGTGGGATGGGCATGATACAATGGAGGACAAGCTAGAATTATCATAGAATGGTTTGGGTTGGAAGAGACCTTTAAAGACCATCTAGTCCAACCCCCTGCAGTGAGCAGGGACATCTTCAACTAGAACAGGCTGCTCAAAACTCAAAACCCTGTCCAGCCTGGCCTGGAATGTTTCCAGGGATGGGTCATCCACAACTTCTCTGCGCAACTGGGACCAGTGTCTCACCACCCTCAAAATGAAGAATTTATTCCTATACCTAGTCTGAATCTCCCTTCTTTTAGTTCAAAACCATTACCCCTTGTATTATTGCTACAGGGCTATTGAAAAGTCTATCCTCATCTCTCCTACAGCACATTAAGGGAGTGGAAGGGGCTCTGAGATCTCCATGGAGCTTTCTCTTCTGCAGGCTGAATGCCCCCAACTCTTTCAGCCTGTCTTCACAGCAGAGGGGCTCCAGCCCTCCCAGAATCATTGTGGTCTCCTCTGGCCCTGCTCCAACATCACTGTTATAAATTGGAGATTTGCCTAATTATGCTCTAAACTGAAATTTTCACACTGCATTATATTTTACAGAAACGAGATGCCCTAGTTCAAGCTCTTGCTTGCTGTCTTTTATGGATTTGGTGAGACTCAGTAGTTGTACATACTGCTTCATGGGAAACTGGAGTCTTGGATCCCTGTGGCTTTTAATTAATTCAAAATAAGTAATACAAATCAAAGGGACATCAGATGTGTAAAAAAGTGAAGTAACCTAAGTCTCACTTTCTACACAGCTTATGTGCATAATGAGCTTAAGCATTGCTTGGTTTTGATACTTCCTCTTCCAATGGGTTACCAACTTCCAACTATCTCATGTGCTGGGAGAAGAATACAGCAGATAAAATAGATATATATCAAGTTTTTGGAATTTGTTAGGGGTAGGTTTTTCATAAATACTTTAAAATATAGACAGCAAAAAAACACGGGATATATTACATTTGAAGCTAGGGAAGAACTGATTGAAAATGTGAAATGGAAAGCAGCACAGGTGATCTTGATAGTGGAATAATGGAGGCCACAATTCTTAAGAAAGGAAAGTGAAAAGCAAAACAGAAGAAATGAACTTAAATATAACAGGCTTCAGAGAGCATGCAGAGAAAATGCTTCCAGCAGTCCCAGTGAAGAGTTTACAAGTTTGTTGAAGAGTCTCTGATGACATTGCAGTGGATTTTGCTACGGCATAAGGTGGCTCGGGAAAATGGTAACAAACTGACCTGGCTAAATCATGACTTTTCCAGTAGTCATGAAAACATGAAGAAAGCCCAGACAAAGCAAAAGTTAGCTCAAAATATTGGCTATGGCTGGTTGTTTGTGGGACCAACAGCATGGGCAAAATGTACAAAATGAAATAAGGCTAGTGGCCTGCTACTTTTTGAGGAAGGAGAGCTGTCAACAGATGAAATGGGGAAGACATTTAATATTTTTCTTCCATTTTGCTTCAGTTTTTGTTGCACAGGTTGGCTATGATCAGGTGGTTGGTACAGCCAGGAGCTTTGGCAAAGGTTGAGAACTCAATACAGTACAGAAGGGAGTGGATAAAATACGGGTGCATTTTTTCCAGTGGCTGAGCAGTTGTGGTGGTGGTGGGTTTTGTTTTGTGGGGTGTTGGTTGTGGGTATGGGAGGGTAGAGGGGTGTTTATGTGGTTTTTTTCTTAATTTGTTCTGGACACCTGGCTGAAGCATAATTTATGGCATTAATTGCAGGGAGGGATTTTGTTTAAGATGTGCTTTGTGAGTGGAGAATGTTCTGGAGGATGAGGAAAAAGTATTAAATGTTCTTTCCCAAAAAGTGGAAGAGGATATCCTGGAAATGTAAGTTTAAATAGTTTAACTTCAGTTGTTGGAAATTTACTTGAACAAATCAATCTGATGCAAATGAGAAAACAAGAAGATAAATTAATATTATCATGGATTTGTGCAGAAGAAACGTGGAACTGCTTTTTCTGATAAGTTATGTGGATAAGGGAGAAGTAGCAGATATCAAATATTATTTTAGAATCAGGGAAGGGACCTCTGGAGATGGAAACTGCCTGGATAAGCAACACTTTCTCAGGGTGGTTCACCTATAGGTTCTACAGGGCTGCAGTTTGGTCATGAGCTGATTGCTATATGAGGATAGATCAACAAAAATGCTATGCTCAAGAAGTAACTTCTGTATTCTGCTGGTGGTGGTGGAGCCTCAGCAGAAGGAGGATGTGAACCAATTAATGAGTTTTCATAAGAGTGTAACAGGAAGGGGAAAGTATGCTTGAAAGATAATTCTCTTGCAGAAAGATAGGGACTAAAGGAACAGCATACTAAGCTTGAACCTACTTCGAGGTCAAAATGCAGTTATTAAAGAGGCCATCCTGTAGTGTATTGCTCCAAAGACATTGTAATAGACTTGATTTTCTCCTTTTTTTTTTTTTTTTTAAATGTAGAACATCAGAATAATGATACTTTTGGCTGAGGTTCTGTATGTCACAATGCAAGCTTTGGGGAGTTCATCTCTGACAATACTGTGAAATAACTGCTTTGTAGCAAAGTGTGTTCGAGACGACTGGGTTTAGACTGAAACAGCTGTTCAAGATTCTTGCATTGTGGATATTTCCACGGAGAAAGTGTTTTTTTTTTTTTTCGTGTGTGTGGTTTTTGTTTTTCAAGTGTTTGTTTTCAAGTGGTGGGTTTTTTTCAGGATGTATTATTTGATAATTCTAAACAGTTTGACAATGTTATTTGGAGTATGCGGCTAATAGCCTTGAAATATATCCAGTGCAGTTCGTGTGCCTTGCTCTGCTTCATGTCTACGGGTCCCCTATATTTTTTTTCTGAATCAAGGACATGTTGCCCACACACTGACAGACTTCTCTTATATATGGGACACGTAATACTTGAACTATTTTTTAAAAAATATATGGGACCACAGGTGATACTGGATTATTTTCCTGTTACTTCCTTATCATGTAGATCAACTGATCTCTGTGTGTGATTTCAGATGCCTTTCATCTTGCTGACAGTAGAACGTCTAGGACTCTTAATGATGGCTGTATACATCCCTTACTATTCCACCACTCTCTTCCCGTTGCTCATCTTAGAGTGTAACTGCTCTGTGTGAGGTACAGAGCAGATACGTATTGAGTTACACAAGCACAGAAATCACCACATGCTAGATCAACAAACTTGTAATAACTTCATGAGTGTTTACACAAAAAGTGTCAAACCCCTTCAGATGTCATGAATTATAGTAGTTAGGTTTTGGGCACAAGTAAAATTTAGATGATTGACTGTTGTTTAGCAAGATTTTTCTGATGTGAAATCAGAAAATCTTTATCTCATGTGTCTCATAAATGGTGGCTTTGTCTTGGCAAAGTAACATGAGAAAAGTCTGTGGGGCTGGCGTATCTGATTCTTAGACATTCACAATTAATTTTTTTGCTTTCTTTCTGTGCTTGTATTACAACATGTTTATTAAAAATACACACAGTGCATACGCAGACAATATCAGAGCTAAAAAATCTCAACTGGTTCAAAATAATTCTTTTGCATTTATTTTTTTCTATGTAAATAAATTTTGTCTGCATTTTTAATATTACAATTAAAGTGTTTCCCACTGCATATTAGCATAAACTAATGTAGACACATCAATAATACTACTTACCAGACGGTTTATCTGTTGAAGTAGGAATACTAGTAACTGCAGGCATGGTTGGTAAGGTAGGTGGCAAAACCTTTAAGTTCTGATCACTCTGAATCTCATTAGTAGATATCTGGTTAGTTATGCGATTATAAGTAGGAGGCTGGTACACTTTATTTGGTGGCTGCGGAGTTTGTGGCAGTGGCTTTATGGACGGCATTCTTTGACAGTGTTCTTCCAGTTGGGCAATTATTTGTGACTGATTATTGGCAATTGACATCAAATGTTGGTACTTGTGCTCCAAGTCTTTGTATTTGTTTGCGAGCTGCAACATATCTGCAGTTTGATTCAAAATCTTATTCTCAAGTTGAGAAAGTTCTAAGGCATTGTCACGTTTTCGGATAATTTCATGTAGTAACTGCATATAGAGTTGTGTGACACGAGAATTCATATTTCTGCTCTCTTTTCTTAAGAGTTTAACCTCATTAACAATCCCGCCATCCACCTCTACCAGTTGCTGGAGAGTTTCTATTTGTCTCTTTTGTTTAAGAAGTTCATTGTTAAGTAACTGTAATTCTTGTTTATTTACCCTGTTTTCAAGTAGAACTTCAGGCTCCTTAGAATTAACACAAATGGCACCTGTCACTCTCTGTTGAGGTACAATAAAGGTGTAAGTGCACTTGTCCTGTGTGTCACTGGAACGCTTATATCTGTTCATATAAATGAATTCTTGTTCTGTTTCCTCATCACTGCCTTCAAATTCCTGTGTTTTGCTTGCAGTAGCTCCCACAACAGCCAATAGCATTAAACAGATTAATCTTCTTGGCATCATGATCTTCTAGTTCTGGTCAAATATTCTTCTGCAAAGAACTTTTTAAATCTGTTTTAAAGTAAATGTAGCAGTAAGTGACAAATAGGAAATCAATGCAAATTTATGGCTGATAATCTGTTCTAAAACTCACAATGTATTACATAATAACTAGTATGTCTGTGTACAAATGAGATATTTTTCCAGTCCAGCATGAACTTGCAGTGGCTGAAGGGGACATTGTGGGGAATAGCTGTATCATTCTATGGCCAGAACTCTAGCTCCTGTTTGCTAGTTTACCTAAAACCTGCTAAGAGCCAGAAGAAACTAAGTAATAAATACCACAATGTGAAGAGTCCTTTTCATGTAAATATTAATTACATTTTAATTCCTTACAGTTACAAATAGAACCTTTAAATATAAACAGACTGTAAATTAGTATGTGCTGTTAAAAATTCTAAAAGTATCAAACAGCTCATTGCAGTATTTGGAGAATTGTACTTTACAGGACTTTTAAAAAATCTTGAAAACTTGTCAGGTAAAAGTTTGGAGTTTGACATGGTTTCTGTAAGTAAAAGAATGTTACTTGGAGCCCTGGAAAACAGGGAACGTAAATTCACCCCAGACAGTTTTAACTTGCATAATCAGCATTTGCACAGCAGGTCACACTTGGAAACCCTGGCAGTTTTCCAGGCACTGTATTTCTGCACAGATGGACTTTTTTTGCAAATGTCTGTCACGTGTAGGTGTAAAATGGGGTTTATTTCACTGTTTGAACTGAAATATCTTTGGTTTTCTCCCTCAAAAACTTGTAATTATTGTGATCACTGAAAAGATGCTAATTTTTGCCTGAGATTTCACCTGTGTCTCTTTTACAGCATCTCATGTCTCTGAGCACAGGATTTGGGGTGTACATCCTTTTTCAGGCTGAAGAAATACAGAGCAACTTATAACAGTTTGATTTTTCTCCATTTTTTTTTTTTTAAGAACCATTTAAGAAAGAAATGGAATAGGGTGCACCAGCCTATCTTAACATATCCATTCAAACATCTTTCAAAACAGAATAGAATAGAGTATTTCTGTTGGAAGGGGCCTACAAGGACCATCTGGTCCAACTGCCTGGACCACTGCCTGACCACTTCAGGGCTGACCAAAAGTTCAAGCAAGGTATTAAGGGCATTGTCCAAATGCCTCTTAAACACTGCCAGGTGTGGGGCATCAACCACCTCTCCAGGAAGCCTGTGCCTAGGTTGACCACTGTTTGCAGAAGGTGCCATCAAAGAATGGCATCAGCACAATTAGATCACACTGAAATGCTCCCCTCTCAAGATCTCACCTGCATGTCACCTTTTCTAAGCTATTTTTCCTACAAGAAAAAACATTGGAAGGAAAAGTATATTGGTGAGAAAATGCTCCTGTGCAAATAGAAACAAGAACCATGCTGTCTTCAGCTGTCCATCTTCCTGTAGAGTCTGTGCAGTGATCTCTTAAGTCTTAAAAAAGACACTACTTGGTTGTACTTGCTCAGTTTTTTTAAAAAAAAAAAAAGTGTTCAGAATGAGGACTATTTATTGCAAATTTTAATGGACTACATAAACGTAAATGGCATTTCTTCTTTTCTGCAGTTGGATTCAAGTGAAGTTCATAGCCAATGTGCTTGGTTGAACAACTTTCAATGATTAATCCTTTAGGGAGGAAAAAAAGCTTGCTGGGGGAAGTGGGGAGGGAAGCCAGAGAAACAATTTTAAGGAAGGATTTAATGCTTTTTAGTATCCTCCTCTTCTTTTTGAGTAGGAGAACATCAGATCCTTAGGACATCAGAATTCCTTCCCATGGGAGAGGAAGATCTTGTTTATTTGATGTCTAGCACACTAGCTTTCAGTTTTATTCTGTTGTACTTTTGCCAAGTAATTGCTCATACTCTTTGTACTTAATTAGTGCCGTTACTTGCTGATCGCTCAGTTCTTCCTGCTTTGCTGGCGCAGCCCCCCACTTCCTCACTCTTTCTCCCAGTAGCTCTTCTGTAGTAGACTGGGAGGGAACTATATTACTGGGGCCATATTTGTCCCCAGTGCAAAGTATCTGTTAGGCAGCTGTAGACTTTCCAACCTTGCCATTGCACAAAACTACATTATATAAAAGCATGCTTATAGGTTTGGTGCAAATTCTCTTAATTACTGAAAATACAGGATGTCTGTCTTTTCTCCTTGTGCACATTGATAAAACTTAAACAAGCATACAAACATAAAATGGGAGAAGTGAAAGAAGCACACTTAAAAAGACAGATATGTGTCATTTGGATTAAAAATCAAATAGAACTTCTAATTAGAAAAAAATATGGAAGTCTGAAGTAATTTCACTTCTAGATTCTGGCGTTTTGGGACTTGTGTACTTAGAAAAGCACTTCTCATGGGAGTTGAGCTGGGACAAACTTTCCCTAGTGCAGATGCACCTAAACCCAATTTTGTGTATGTTTACCCTACTTGGCAGTGTATATATTACTTTATTTGGTCAAAATAATTTTTTTTTTCTGTTTGTCTTTTGCCAGTATAACTGCATCTGTATGAAAACTTTTGGCAGCATTTTTTTGTGGATTATAATCATAGTACTTTTCATACCGTAGCCAGCATAAAAGCTTTGGTTAAAATTTCAGTCTGTAGACCAAATATTGGCTTATCTGTATATGTAACTGGAAGAAGGTAATAATAAGTTGGTTTGTTTATGCATTCATTGTGTGCCCAACTGAGGATGTTCCCATGATCTGGTGAAAAAAGAGGAAATAAACTTTTTGAAAGGGGTATCAGATGTTTCACCATTTGACTGCTTTTTCCTGTCCGTTCAAGGGAAAAATAATTACAATCTTTCTTGAGCTTTGCCTTGAAATACTTTTTTGTCTCATACTCTGTCAGGCTTATACAGGACTTTTGGTTGGTCCAATTATATTACTTTTGGATTGTTGTGAATATCCTGAAGTTCATTTGTGATATTTCAAGATTTAAGTATTTTACTGTCTGAAATTATATAGGTGTTCCATATTAACTACTGTCATGGTCCTGAAATGATAAAGGTAGAAATATTTCTATGTGCAACTGTCTGGCAAATGTTTGCTTTTTCTTTTTAATTAGATCAATGTCAGCACTATGGCCTTTTTTTTTTTTTTTCTTTAAAAAAAAAAAAGCTACTTTTAACAAAACACAAGACATATACCTTCTTTTGGTATTTGTTGTTTCTGATGCCATGCTTCAGAGGATCCCATTTTTAGAAAATAGGCTGGTGAACTATCTCTTTCAGGTTTTGTGAAATACGTTACCTATCCTTGGGAATTTTGTGTACAGAAGAGAACAAAGGTATGTTTCCATCAGATGAAAATACAGCTTGTAATAACGTAATAAATTATTATTAAGCTTATTTGAAAATGTTACTAGTAGCCTTTCAGTGCTATGACTGTTTTTTTGTTGGATTAAATTTGTTCAGAAAATAGACATTTGCAGTATTACTCTAAAAAGAAAGGTGTTTATGAAAGCCCAGGTATACATTGTCAACACTGTTGCATCTAGATCTAAAGCAGTTTTGCAATACTGAGTATTTCAACCATTGAGAGATGGCATCTTGTCTCCAGGAGTTCAGACTATGTTCCTTTTCCTTGTTCCACATAAAAAGAGCTGAGACTGTAGGAAAGCCAATGGATGGTGGCTGAGCGCTGAGCTTTATTGTGCTGCACTCTGGATTGCAAATCAGTTCAAGGAGGAAATGTTTTGACATTTAAGATATCACCTGTACTCTAGTATTTTGGAGAAACACAAAAACAAAATAATTATTTAAGTCTTGTGCAGAAAACCATAACTAACATAAATGTGGAAAATAATTGCCTGGATTTCATACCAGAGTATAGATTTTTTGTATTTTAAATTGCATTGGTATGGGTTACTCATACAGATAGGAACATAGAAGAACCTAGTAGGTACAAGCAGTAGAGTTGCTCCTTGCTGCTGCTCTTGTTTCTCTGTATACAGTAAGCAGTTATTAAGTCAGTTATTAAGTCGGAGGACTGTAGGCATGAGAATGTGGTGCATTAAACTATGTAAATTGCAGCTTTTGTAGAAGTGATGTGTGACACTGTGTCTATCCTTGGACACTGCTTTACACACAAGGCAATTTTCTCTGCTAAAACTAGGATGTTACACAAAGGGATTTCTGGGGACTTCGGTCACTATTTAAATTGCAGCATAGTTGAATTTATTGCAAAGATAATTCAATTTAGGGAAAAAAACCAAAACTATTTGGGTTGAGGAGCTGACTCAAAGTCTTGTAGTCTGGAGGCTGAATCATTAACAGCATGGGCAGGTCTAACATGCCATAATTGAATGTGCTGTAATTAATATGATGCTTCAGAGCCTTTTAGAAATACCCAGATAGATGAAAAAACACATACATAAGAAGGATGAGATACATACTTTTTGCACAACACTGATATTTTCTGATATTCCCCTGGTTGTTTTTGACTTGGGTATTACTGCTGCTTTATTCTAAATACAGAGGAGTTTGGTTTGCTGAGCTAAATTGCTGTTACAGAATTCAGCTCTACGAGTTAATCCATTCTCATGTGCTGGTCTTACTCAACATAGTGAGGCAATAGCAGTCAGTTGATGGGCTGGCTTTTCCTACATGCTTTACGTGCTGTGGTACCTTTGTGCAGATTCCTCGAGCGTTTAGACATGTAAGTGAATGCACGTTTTCAAAAGGCATAGTGTTAGCTCTTACAGCATTTAGTCTTGAAAAGATAACTTTGCTTGTGAATTTACACAGTTTGATAGTTGTTCATTCTAAAGAAGAAACTAAAATCTAGAAACAAATCATCACTGTTTCATAAATACCTATGTATTTGATATTAAAAGTGGAGTTTAGGTTAGTGTAGTTCTACATTTTAAATTGGATTGTAAAAGCAAATGGAGCAAGGCTGTCGAAATGTAAAATCCTACTATAAGAAGATCAGAAGGTTTGGTTTTGTTTCTGCAGAGTCCTTCAATTGTCAGCATTTGTGAACTTAAAGTTAGCTGGCATATCTCAGGCACCAGGCAAGGAACATGATCTGGATTTCACCACACCATTGGGATAAGACAGATAACATGGATTTTCTGAAGCTGCTTTTTTTTAGTCCCTACCCCTTTTCTCAGAGCTCATGCACTTTTCATACTCCTCCCAAACATTCTCTTGCATGGAGTTATATTAATCCATCCTCCCAAATTTTCAGGGGGTTTTCATATTTAATGCGATTTATGAATTTTTGCTTTTTTCTAAGGAGAGAGACTTCCACTGGTAAAAGTTATCTTTTAGAATTAGCTCATGGAGTTTGATTTTTAGATGAAAATTACTGCTGTGAAAAAACTGAACACTAATATTTTTTTTTCAGTTCTGTAAAAGGAAACGGCCATTCACAGTGAAAATGCAGCACAGTGGTATGCATGCCATATGTTTTAAGAAAGGCTTTAAAGTTTTGTTTGAAGGTTTAAAGTAAATGTAATAGGGGATAAGGAAGGGCTGACATATAATAGCCTGCAGTTTCAGTTGTGCAAACATGATGTAAAACTAAGTGGAAAAATTTAACTCCATACTTGGGGGGAGGAGGGATGATTTTTGGGTTTTTTGCCACTTGATTCCATTGTACACAATACCAGACTGACAGAAACCAATTAATTGCTTTAGATACTTTTATTATAATGTGTTCTATACTTATCTTTTCTGCCCACTTAAAATCGTGGTGAAATTTTGGTTCATTTTTTTCTTGAAATGCTTTTTCACTGAGGGGAATAGATGACTAAAGCAACAATTAATGAGAGTATCTTAATTAGCTCTTGGAGAAATTTTGTTTTGAAATACTGTAAAGTGTTGCAAGAAACTTCAAAAGATTAGGTATCTTTTGCTGCCATGTAACTTTTTTCCATGTTTTGGCAAAAGATAGCTTGTTTAGTTAAAGAAGTACAAATTTTCTTTCTGGATTACCAAGAATTTTAGTCATGTTGTTTATGGATTGTTCTTTGTGCTTTGCTGAAGTTCTGTCATAGATGTGGAATGTAATTATTGAGAGAGCACTGCTTTTGTTGTTACTTCCCTTAACAGCGGCCTCACCTTATTTTCACTTAATCCAATCACTACCAGAAAGTGCTCATACTGTGTGCTCTTATATGTGTGCATGCACATTGTACATAATCACCCTTAAACAGATTGACACTTTAATAAACGCGACTAATTTTTCCCATGAAAAATAGTGGTTAGATCATATTATAGTAAATATTTAATGCTTACACAAAGGTACTCAGAAATGCTAGGTTCTCTTTTAAATTAAATTTCTGCAAAATCTTTCAAAAATTTCTTTTATAGAACTTTAATAAAGTTCCAGGAACTTTTGTATCTCCTTGATCAAACATGATGGAGATTTCATAATTTTAATACAGCTAGTCCTTTAGAAAAGTTATCATAGAAATTAGTATGTCCTAGAAAGTTTGTTGAAAGGTATTTCAGCAAGTTTGAGGGAGTAGGAAGCCCAAATTTAGATGCAGAATTAAGATTTCTAAAAAAATAAGATCTCATATTCTTTAAAATAATGGCAAGAAGGCTTTTCACTGCCTGGCATCATACAATGCCTCAACTATATTTACAAGTATTTTAATACGTTGTGGGGTGGGGTTTTTTCCTCTTTAAAACAAAAGGGGAAAGAAAAAAAAAAAGCCAAACGCGGGTTGCTGCTGTACATTGGGGAGCAGTAATGTCTGTGACAAGCTCACGTTCACTCACATGATGTCCGGCTGGCTCCGCAAACCGCTCCGTCCTTGGCCGCCGGAGGTACCAGCCTGCGATCCCTGGGCTCCTCCGCGCTCGGGCCGCTCCGCTCAGCGCCCGCTCGCCCGCCCGAGCTGTGACATCTCCCCGGCCGCTTGTGCTGGCCGCGGGGCTGCGCTGGGGTTCGGCCAGAAGACAACCGGAGGATGTGAGAAGTTCCTTCTTCTCTTTTTTTCTGCGTTTTTCTTCCTCGGGGTTGTTCACAGCTCGGCTCCCCGCGCAGACCCGCGCGTCCGCACCGCGCTGCGGCGGAGGCGCAGCCGGGCGTTCTCTGGGGACGGCTCGGCGGCTGCGACCCCGCGATCCGGGGGCGGCTGCAGCAGCCTCATTTGAACTCCAGCTCCTTTGTGGCAGAGTTACATCCTGCGAGGGGGAAAAACGCCAAAAAAAGGCAAGCCTGCCGCGAGCTGACCCGCGCTGGTTGGATGAGCGGCTGCCTCCGCCCACCGCCACCGCGGAGCGCCTGCGGCACCGCCCGAGGGGCCGCCCGGCCCGGCCCCACCGCGCCGCACGGACGTCGCGGGGCGGTGCAGGGGAGCGGGGCTCAGCGCGGGGCCGGGGCTCCCCCCGCGGTGCCAAGTCCGGTGCCGAGGCCGGTGCCGGTCACGCCGTAGGGCGCGGCGCTGGTTCCGAGCACTGAGACTCGATGGCGGGTCCGCGGCGTCCGAGCGTTGGACCCTGCCAGGCAGCCGCGCGGCTGTTGATGCAGTAATTAGAGATAATCCAAAATGAAAGCAGTAAATTGGTTATGTGTGAAACCAATGATTTTCAGGACTTAGGCATAAATTCTGGAGACTGTGTATGAGAAATGTGGCTTGGTTTCTTAGCTCACGTGAGATGCTAGAATGTGTAACTGCGTAGGATTCGTTCCCAAAATGTCGGGGGGCGGGAGCAAGTCTACTTCCTGCTTAATAATGTTTTTACAGTGTGCTTACTGATAGAGAGGTATGGAATATTTTTCTTCGTGGATACTAAAGTGGTCTGTACTAGCTTTTACTAACTGATCTTCTTTAATGTTAAAAAAGAGAAACAAAGCGAGGCTGCTTTATTCAGAGTAGCGCTGATTTTCTCCATTTTTAACACTTCCTAGGTAATTTCTATCAGGAAAAGGCATGTTCCTAGGTATAAAAGAGAATAAAAATGTCCAAATTCAAGCAAACTCTTAAAATAATCTAATGCCAAATCCATAATTTGGCTGAATGCCAGCATATTTTTTTAATGTTTGCTTGGTACTCATGTTAGTAATCCAAAGCATATTTCTCATTTGATTGCTAGGAATTCTTACTGTTTCCCTAGAACTTTTCTAAAAAAATGCTATTACAGAAATTTTCTGTGCATAGAACACTTTTGGTTATTAGCTATCATATCTGATTTTAAAAAAGATTGTTTGAATTACTGTAAAATTTGTCTTCTAGATATACTTATAACTTGTTGGGAAACTTGCAGAGAAACTATCAACATTGAAAGTGAAACAATTTAGTAAACCAAGCCGTTATTTCGCTGTTATTTCACTGTTATTGTATATCATAGCTTTCTTTAAAAAGTTATGCCATTTTGAAATAATGTATTTGTTGAGTTTATCAAGGAGTTTTAAAGATCCTTGGGTTTTGAAGAAACCAAGGAAAACAATATCAGAACGCTTAATTTAGTCAAAGGATAAATGAAGAGGTATAAATGTACTGGATTAAGACATTCTATTTCTGTTCAAGTTAAAATGTGGACAATTAGTGGCTATTCTAATAATAAATAATTTTCATCAGAAAAGTGAATGTCCGCTATGTTGGAAAAAAAATATGCCTAAGTATAGGAGACTAGTAATTCAGTAGGCCTTAGACTTTTTATGTTTCTTGTACTTTTACCTTATGGCCTGGGATTCCTGCCAGGAATGTTAGCACCTCTTATTATTTGCTGTCATTGTGTGATCATTATATTTTAATTTAACTCAAAAGCTTACTCCTTTCTATATCTAAAGAGAGAGGACACAAACCCAGGGCCTGAAGTGGTGGTTTTAGTGTTATTCAGTAAAATAATCTGGATATTTGGGATTAAAGCAGCCCAAAGCTTTTAGTGCACTAGTTTTAAACTGGAAAAGCTGGCTTAATTGAATCTGAATGTGATAACTCTAGTCATTTTTGACAGATTTAGAAATTAGATCACTAAATTTTCTTCCAGTTTGTCTGTGATTCCCACTTCTGTGTGTCCCAGACCCATTTCAGCTGCAGGATGGAAGAGCTTCTGCAGGGAGGGGAGCGGGAAGATGCAGGGAGCGGGTTGCCACCAGTGTTTGCCAAGATACTGAGGTGGCTGATTGCTGATAGGTGCTGATCAACTTCCCAAGTTCTGATTACTTACCCAGCTAGGAAGGTGGTTCCCTACCTAGATTCCTACTTGAGTTGGTATTTCTTTTTCATTTTAAAACAAACCATTTCAGATTCTTTGCTTTTGTAGAAAAATGCAGGTTTCTAACTTGCTGTTTTGCCCCAGAACACCGAGGTTGTTGGAAATAGAGGATTTCCCAAGGATAAAATTCTCTATTTAGGACCATACTTATAAATCATCCATAAGTGCTTTTAAGCTCTTATATTTATGCTCAATTGGTTTTAGGGCACTTAAATAGGTGCAATGAAATTCCTAAAAATTTTACCCAGTGAAGGAGACTAAATAGAGATGTCTCTTGTGTGGGTTTTAGTCACTAATGTTCTCTTACAGGTAATTGTTATAAGTATTTGAAAGACCAAAAATAGCCAAAGCCTATTTCTTTGATTGTCCTCTTTTCTGAATAAGAAACCACATATTATTACACAGATCAACCTTCTGATTAAGTGCTGAGTGCTTTTTTGTCTTTTCAAAGCTGTTTCAATAGCCTACTCCTTGAAACTTTTCTATATGGATCATTCTAAATTGTGTAGAGCGGTCTTATTTCTTCAGTTTGTTGGTCTTTTGTCTGTTGGGAAAAATAAAGTTGTGCCAACTTGATAGGTGTCAGGGAGCTTTTATTTGGATGTGCTGAGTGTCCATAAGATATCTGAATTATTTGGGTAACAGTCAATGTCAGCCCTTTTGGAAGGACTGAAGAGAAGAATGGGATTAGCCTTCCTGTGGGCATTCTTCTTGGAATGGGAATGCCTTTTCCATGGATTCGCAGTACTGTGGAGTTCACTGCTTTTGTTACAGGCTTTAGGCTGAATGACGTGATTTTTGAAAAGTTTCATAGTTGTTCCATTTGCTTTTCATATTGCGAATCTCAGAGATCAGCTTATATTTAAATCCATGATTGGAGAGTAACAGTTCCTACTGCTACTACTAAGAGTAGGGTACCAGTAGCCAGTTGCTCCTGGCTAGGAAAGCTGATGGTTGTCTTCACCAGAGTAATTCAATCAGTAGGGAGTGGTCTAATGTTAGACTTGGCTTTGAGAAGTAATGAAAATTCCAGTGTAAAACAGCTGGTCATAGAAACTAACTGAGTCAGTGACCAGAAGCTCAAAGTAAACAAAATGGGTAAGAATGCACCAATCTTAAGAAGGCAAACTTTGAGAAATCAAACTGATTATTTTTGCAGGCAGTATGCAGTTCACTTGCTGAATTAATTTGCCACAAGATCTTTTGAAATAAAAAATATAAAAAAAAAAAGTTTGTGTGAATAGCAGGAAGAAAAAAAAGTGGACAGATTCAGAGAAGAAATGTTGTAAACTAAAAATACCACCCAAATTTAAACAGAAAAGTGTTTATACAATATCTATCTCAGGAAGTCCCTAAACCACAGCTCACTGCTGACAGGAAGCTACAACTGGAAAACAACTATTGTACCTTTGTCTTTTTCCTATATTCTTTTTTGATGCATTCTCTGCTCTCGGACACTGCATAAGATATGTTTAAAAATGTTGAAATGAATCACTATTACAATATCTAATCTTTTGTGATACTTTTTTCCTGATTCATTGCAGAAGTGTTAGGAAATAGTTGGGTTTGGGGGGAAAATGAAATAAATAAATAAACAAATCGGGAGTACTCTTGAGAAAATCTGATTTCTTCAGGGCAGCTTTGCTAGGAAGCTTTGGACAGCTTCAGAGATTTTTAGACTGTTTCAGTGGATAAGAGAATGATTTGCACCAGTCAGAGGCAATTTAGGGCATAAATTCCAGCTGAATTACTGGTAACTTTTTCTTTCACACACTGGTATCTTAACTTGAAAATCACTTGGAGCATGCTCTGCTTATTTGACTGTTTTTCTATATTAGGCTTCATCGCTGTAGTGACAAAGGTGGAGTGATTAATTCCAGTGATCCATTAGTGTGAACTTATTCAGGAAACAGCATGAGATTGTTTCCTTCTTTCAATGTTGGAATGGCTAAGTACAAAGTGTAATAATATTTCATTCCTTTCATTAAACATAGGTGGAATGGCTGAAAGTGAGTTAGTTGAGTTAAACAGGTGCTTTGGTGTTTCAGGTTCCTTATTGCCATGTTCCAGTATTTAAAGGGTGTCTACAAAGAAGACAGAGACTCCCTTTTTACAAAGAGTTCCATGGAAAATATGAGGGTACAAGTTATTCCTGGGGAGATTCCAATTGTACATAAGAGGAAACTTTTTCACAGAGCAACCAGCCACTGGAATAGTCTCCCCAGGGAAGCGGTGGCTTCCTTAATGCTGGACACTTTTGAGGTTTGGCTGGACAGGGCCACCTTGTCTAGAGCATGCTCTTGCCAAGAAAGGTTGGACTGGATGATCCTTTGGGTCCCTTCCAACCTGGTGTTCTATGGTTCTATGAAACCTTTATAGAGATCAGTGACAGTCTGTGTAAGAGATGCAACATGATGGTAGGCTGCTCAGTTGAGGATTTGATTTATCAAAAGGTAAGAAAGAATGCTTTTAGGAATTTTTTTTGTTTTCTCTGAAGTGCTTTAAATCAGCTGTCAGACTGAAAAGTCAGTTCACTGAAAATGTATTACTTTACTTTCCTTGTGAATTTTTAACCACGCTGAAACGTCACTGTAGAAGCACTAGTATTTCCAGCTGTCTCTGCCAAGCATTAGAAAATGCCTGTCATATTGAGTCACTATTATATCAGGACTGATGTTACCCATTATTTTAGTTTAAAGTCTCCTTGGAGAACAGGACTTTATACAAATAAACACTGCCATGGTAGACCTGAGAAACCACGGAAAGATTAATTAATTTTGAAAAGGCTAGTCTATATCTGTAACACTTGCAGAAGTAATACCACTGCAAAAATGCAAAGCTGTATCGAAAAACATTCAATATGAAAAATGAAGTGCAATTTAATGGTTTAAGTTGGCAGAGTGCTGTGCTTGAAGTAAATGTTTCATTGTTGAGCTTTTGATTAAAAAAAGCTAATTACAACTACTCTTCTGATTATCAAATTAAGCTCAGGAGAAGAAAAACTTACATTCAAAACTACTCAGTGAATTAAATTCAATTCACAAATAGCTTGGGGAATACTAAGCCCACATTTTTTGTTATTTGGTGAAAAATAATTAATTTTCTCCAAGCTTACTCTTTCTTAATTAACGATTATTAATATTTAAAAGAATTTAAGAGTTAGATTGAACACTTTGAGACGTGCATGTATGTTGTGCTTTGCCTTTGTTCTTAATCTTTGTTCTTATGACTCAGGAGACAAAATAGACACGACCAAGAAAGAAAAATGTAAGCATTATACAATCTCATTTATGGATAGAGCTATAATAAGGAACAGGCCATTGTCACACACTTGGACCAGGGAAAGACTGATGCTTTCTAAACTCATCCAAGAACTAGAATGCTCACAGCTTCCAGTTTTACCAGCTTTCTCAGAGAAAACTTCAGCAAAAAGGAAGACAGTTGTTTGTGTTTTTTTACACATATAGTGATTCTTTAGTGAGCTGCCTTATATTTATTTTCCCTTCTGTTTATTTATCATAATCTTTTAACACATCATAACACTGCAGCATAGCATCTAGTATAAGATACTTTTGAACATCTCGAAGTAATTAAAGATACTCATTTCAGAACGTACAAATGTATGCAGGTTATTAGGGTAAAGTGAATGAGCAAAAATGCTTAGTAGAAAGGAAGCAAGCTATTATAAGCCCTGGAAAGGATTTTTGTGTTTTAACTGTGAATCTTTTGTTTAATACAGTTTTCGAAAAAGTGATTTACTGACTAAAAATATTTAATTATAGAGTTAATAAGAGACAAGAGAACAGCTCTTCTTGTACAAATGACTGTGTGACACAGATGTGGGCTTCGGGCCTAAATATCCGGTGGCTGTATGAGTATTTCCTCCTTTCTTACAGCTCTCATTAATGGGACAGTTGTAACTCAGGAGCTAAGTCAGGTCCAGACACATGATACACTTTGTGTGGCCAAAGACCAGAAACAATTTATGAACCACCCAAGTGAGTAGCTCGAGGAAGTTGTCTTGGTAAAATGTATCTTTTTTGTTTTATACAAATCTCTGTTAAATGTTGTTTTTAATTGATACTGATTACAGCCTTTTTGTTACAGAACATGCACTTTATTAAAAGATGCACATTTATTCTTTAACTCCGAAAACTGAAGTTTAGTGTGGGATTGGGTTTTGACTAACATAGGCCTCTGGTACAAAAGGGGTAGACTATTATTGAATTTCCTACTTAGATTCATTTTAGTGCTGTTCCTGTAAATTTTTGAAAAGCATTCTGATTCCTTTTTGATGCACACATCAAAAATAAAATTAATTTCACTGTTAAGAAAGACTATGTTCTTGTACTGTGTAGCTATTTTGTTTGTGCGTGCTGAAGTGATTCCCCACAGCATGCTTAAGTTTCACCTAAATATACATTTTACAAATAGCATTTCTTGCCTTCATATTACTTAAAAAGTATAATATTTAATAAGGGCATAATCTGCTAAAATATCTGTCAGGATTGCTATCTGTCTCTGGATTTTGCCATCATGCATGTAGTACAGTCGCAGGCCAGGTCCACAGCCCATCAGCAAATTACAGGGGACAGGAAAAATCACAGAGAAAATAGGGCCTCTGGAGGCTCGACTGTTGTTAACTAATGCTTTTTTTTAAAGATGCTTATGCCTTTCAAGGGGCTTGTTTAGGAATAACGTAGTTGCTCATTAGTGCGTAGTGCTTGCGAGTGGAACTGCTTTTGTACTCATGCACATACTATAATAATGACTGCGCAGTTCCTGTTACTGTTGTTACCCATTTTTAAAAAATGTATTTGCCAGTACTCTGTCAGTGGGAACAAATCTTTTAATACTCTATTGGGAGTATTGCCTTTCTTAAAATATAGACTGATTTTAGATTCTGTTCTGACAGAGGTTACAGACTACAATGATTTTTACTTTTTATTTTTAAGTAATTGTACATAATACCATTTGTTGCTTGCAGTTGCATTGGGTTTTTTGCCATGAAGCAAAATAATTTTCAGAACGTTCAGTCCAGCTATTAAATTATTTGGGGTTTTGTATTTGATTAAAAGAAGTAGAGTTGTATATTAATCTATATGGAGTTGTATATTAGTATGGTTTTAAACCCATGAATATATTTGCCTGAATGATCTCTAAGTTTTATTTGGGTGAATACTGTCTACACCGAAAACTTACTGAAGTAGGTATTTCAGCAAGCATCTCAATTTGGATGTGATCATTCTTGAGGAATGCCGGGTCTGCAATAGACTCTCTGTTCCAGAGTAAATATTCCAAAATAGTTTGTCTATGCTTTCCAGGTATCAGCAAGCCCAGAGTGTTAATGCCACCATCCAGTATCGCTTTCTGATTCTGAACCCAGAAAAGAAATTGATGTTTGTAGTAAGCACACTCCTGGTTATTGGAATGAGAAGAAGGTGGTTAGAAAATAGGTTGTTTCAATTAAGAAGTTACATATGTTCTGGAAAACAGGCTGTTACAAAATATCTTTGGGGTTTTGTTTGATACATTGCTGTTTCAAATCCAAAAATAAAAATGCTCAGCCTCATTATAATTTTGCATTTGTGTGTGTGTGGTACTGATGCGAAGTTGTGGAGAGCTGGCGTCAGATAGAAGTGATAAACCTGGCCACGCTCCCACTTCTACTGTCCTGTGAGTGAGCCCGCTCACTTGGCTGCTGTGCCAGCAGGATTTGTTACAGATCACATGTTGGTGCCTTGGCAAAGAGTTGTCTTCCGTTGTGTTTAGAGTACTCCAAGTCTTACCCAGGTTAACCAGTATATATACACTTGGGTTTGTAGAAAAATTTTCCAGCCCTTAGTCCATGGAAAATATCCAGTCTTCTTGAAACTAGTGATACCACAAAACTGTTGGCTTTTCTGACTATGAGCTAATCTCCTAAGAATGGTGTCTCTGGTTTTACAGACTGCTGACTATAGGGATTTGGACTTTCTACTGCTTAGTTAATTGATAAGTTGCTTTCTCTCTGTCCCCTGTTTTATTGAATATGATAAAACCACACTACTGTATGTGGGAAAAGGCTTTCATAAATATAGCTGACTACAAATTGGAAACATTTTTGTCTCTTCTGGTTTTCCTATCAAACCAGTGTCATCATTCAACTTTTGGGGAGGAAAAAGGGAAAATAATTTCTTTCCATAGGTTCCCTTCTGTTGTGCGTGCCAGTTACTGCGTGACTTGTAGACGCTGCTTCCTGTGCTAAAAGAATGCTCCGTGCCCAGACATCTGTTACACCTCAGCCTGTGTGCATTCAGGGCTTCAGGGCTGGGAATGTCTTTAGAAAATGTACATGATGATAAGTAGGGAACTAAATTTATTCATTAAAACTTACAACTTTTTTTTTCTCCTCTTACAGCATGTGGTTGTCATAGTAACAGTACAATTTACCAAACAAATGTGGAATATTATTATAGTACTTGATCAAAATGTTAAGCAAGGATAAAAAATTGAAGTCCTCAAGCTAATCTGAAGTACTTCCCCATCAGCTAATTATTCCTTGTTGCAAAGTAGTGGATGTCTGCTTCCTAGTTTATTTGTATTTGCAGAACTGCACAGACCCTTAACAGAGCACTATGCACAAATGTTTGTCAGGTATACAGCAGTGGTATTCTTTAACCCCTTAATTTCGGGTTTGCTACTATTTCACAGGGTAGTTTTATATCCATTATAAAAAAAAAAAAGGTTAAAAAAAAGATAATTGAGAATGATGAAAGTTTTCAATCTTTAACTGCGCTGTTTTTTTAGGATCAGTTTTGCAACATTGTGTATTTGTGAAACAATTTTGAGTACTGTAAGTTTTGTGCCTTCGAATTGTTGTAGATCCTCAAAAGAGATTTGAAATTCTGAATTATTAGACTACATGCTGCTACTACTTCTACAGACTGCACATTGTTGCATGTGTTTTATAAGGAATTTAAACCTCACTTTTGTTAAGTCTTTCCAATTGTGGTATTATTTTTATGAAGGCTTTCTGACAGGGAAATACTATCTCTCTCACTGAACTCTTGGATAACACTAGAAACATAGAAATCTGTGACATTACAGAAAATTTTAACCCAGTTTTTTTTACTTCCAGGCAAATGCCTTAGAAAACACATTTCCATTTGTTTCTGCTACTGCAGTTAAAGTAATACTATCCCAGCTTTTCTTATTTCTTAATAGCTTTGTGCATGTGACTGAAAGAATTTTGTCTTTCATAGCATGTTGTGTTAGTCTTTCTTAATGGGGATCAAATCACACACCATAGCTGTTCTTAAGAGCATGTTGTTAGTACCCATCAACTCCAAAGTATGTGCATTTATTGCCTGCCTTAGTACTATTTCCTCATTCACAGAAGCCTTGAGTATTGAACAAAGAAATAATACGAGAAACTTAACTGTGAATCAAGACACAAATTTACAGTCTTAGGTTTACATCCTGCTGAACACTGCAGTTCTCCATAAATACTTTTTCAACAAAATTTAGCCTTGGAAGTTGTTGTTTGCTGGATGGAGCACTCAAAATGCATAATCTGAGTGGCACTGACTACTACATTTCAAGGTCACTTTTTTGTTTTACTTCAGTTTCCCTGTCTTTAAATTGCCAGTAATGTTACTGCTTTATTTGAGCAGTAAAAATATAAGAACTAGCTATTATAGCTCTTCTTGCCAATTTGAAAATAATCGGTCCCCTTTACACAGTATGATTTCCATTGATAAATCTAGTTCTGGATTATTTGGCCGTGCTTTTCCTTGGTCTGTGTTATTATTTCCATGATACCATAAACTAATGAATACTGTGTTGCCCACATACAATATCCAGCTGCAAAATTAGTTCTAGTAACAATGGAGAAAAGTCAGTGTCACTGGAAAATGTTTGGCCTGTGGAAGCAGCTGCCCATGAGCTCACCCTCTGGAAAGTATCCTGATGGCTTCACATCCTAGAGAGCTTTTTTCAGTGCACAGTAGCACAAATGTAAGCCAAGGTCTGAAAAGCTAGCACTGTGTGTTTTCTTTGGCATGTGGCAACCCTGAGCCTTTCCTTTGAGAAGCAGGTCTTAAAGTCTTTTGCTGAAGGGAATAATTTTGTGATTCCTCTGAGCAAAACAAACTGATTCTCAATCTATTCTTATTATCACATCATATATATAGAAGAGTGCCCAGATGATGGCTGGTAACACTAAAAAAAAAAAAATCAAGATACTAATAATTTTTCTTGCTTTAAAAGGAGGGAGGGAGAGGAACATCATTGAAAAGGAGTAGCTTGATGTGTATTTGCAAAGAATACGTTCTGTTACATTCCAGCATGTCACATTAAGTTTAAATTTTTATTGGCATCCGCCAGTTTAGATTCTTTTTTCCTGCACACACTACTGCAAAAAGACCATTTCCTTGCACTTTTATTTGGAATTTAGAGGCCCTATGCTAGCTCCCTTTCCCTCCTCCAAACTTTTGGTTGTTCATGTGTCTTCTTGGTCCTTATCTCTGTTTCCTGAAAAAATACTGTTTGTCTTGAAGAAATGCTTACAACTGTCATTACAGATTGAGAGGGTGTTTATGCATATACCCTTGCTATCAATGAGGATAGCTACAAACTTGCTCAAAATAACTGAAGATAGCTTTGAGACAGGCTGCCATAAAGCATGTTGCAGCACAGAGACTCTGAGCAAGCAGAATTTTTACAGCTGTTATTCTAACTGCATTTTGATGTGGCACTGTACAAGAGGGGACAGTGAAGAGCTGCTATGTGAAGTCTAAATCTAGGTGGGATCTTCAGGTCATAAAAAAGCTTGGTGATTTGGTCTGCTTTTACTGAGCATCAAACAGTTACAGAGCCAGGGGAGATCGAGGTCTTTTCTTTCATTCCGAGTGTGAGGAGCCTGGTCCATGTTGACAGTGCATAAATGTTAGTAATGCTCCCATGGTGGGTGAAGCAGCTCCCAGTATGGTTGGACTCTTGTAAAAAGTAAGTTCAGAAGAGCTGAAAATAGTAATTGGGGTTTGGGTTGTTGGTTTTCCCCCCTAAAATGTAAGCAAGACTGGGATATGGAAACAGAGCAGATATAAGCAGGACTAAGGTGCTGTTTATGACTATCTATCCAGTTAACATTTCTCTGGTGTGACGTGTGAAATCTAATATGAGAGGTGAAATCTGAGAGATTTGGAATCTGCTTGTGTATATACTTTGTTAATCCAAGCATTCTTATAAACAGTGAAGACCAGCCAGATCTAAACCGATAACAGAGAGTGAGTGAATGGAATGAACAGGAGAGGTACAAGCTGTGTCCCCACACTGGGGAAAACCTTGTGCCCAAAGGAGAGAGAATTTCTTCTAGGTTATTTTCTGAATGGTTGAGCTGAGGTCATTCAATAGGATACTTATGGAGTAGACGTACGTGCAGTTCACTCACTGGCTTGGCAGAGACTGACAGTTTTCCTGCAAAGCTGAGGAAAAACAGGGAGGGGGAAGCTAGGCAGCATGGAAGGAGCGATAAATGGAAAGAATAATGCTTAGGATTTTTAACATAAAGGTGGCAGCAAGCACCACCAACCATCAGAAACAGCTCATTATAAGTAGGCAATCTATTAGGAAATTATCTGCAAACTCTTGGATTTAAAATATTGTCCACAATAATGTATAAATGTACAAAACTAACCATGCTGGCCTTTTCAGGTAATGCTCTTAAGGGAAAATGTAACTTTCTGTGGCTTCCAGGCATGTGGACAGAGACAAAAATATACTGCTGTAGCTAAGTTAACAGAGCTGTGCTCAAAGCATACTCAGAAAGCAAACTCAAGCACTCCCTCTTCCTTTACATGTCACTCATCTTTTGGCTTGGGATGTTGTTATAGCTGAGAGAAGTAGAAGCATATTTAATCCACAGGTCCAGAACGCCAGACTACTAATACAGATTACAAATATGGAGGCAAATATAGTCAAAATTCCATGGCAAAACAATCTCACCTCTAAAACTAGTAATAGTGATGTATGGGGTGCATTCAACACGTGAATGACATTTGGCTCATGCAGATACTGAGTGATTATTGAAATCTAATAAAATTGCCAGATCTGCCTTTTTTTTCATGAGCTGTAAATAAGAAAACCTTGGTAAGCCACATGACTTTTCTAAAACTTGCTAGACTATTGCTGGTGGCCTGTATCTTATATGTGATAGTAATGAGACATTGCTGGAGAACACACTAATGTTTTTATTTTAGGAAAGAATTTATCTTTTTGCAGATGGAAATCCTATTTCCAGGGTTTTGGTTTAGCTTGGTTTTTTTAATCCAAATTTGAGGCATACTTACTGCTAGGAGATTACATTTAAAAAAAAAAATTGTTTTTACTCCACGAACTGAATACACTTCTAAAGATCTGATTATTTTAAGTATTAATGGAAGCATACTGAAATTCTGCCAGGTGTTGCTTAGGTGTGCTCCGTAGTGGCTTTTCTTCCCTTTTAAAAAATTACACTTGACTAGCATAGTTGCATTTCCTGTTGTTTTCATAGCTGGAATTTATTGAGAAAATGCAATGTTCTAAAGCTAAAAGAGTGAAAGCTAAAAGAGTGAAAGTGAGACAGCTAGCTATTTTCCTGAAAATAAGAGTCCTTTTTTCAAGGCAGGGCAAGAAAATGTGGGGCAGAGGAGGAGTCATTAATTATAAACATGCTGAAAAACAGTATGGAAAATCTAATGTGGAAACATGATAGATTTTTAGGCTGCACAAGTTATTTTGTTGCTCAAAAGAATGTTCCTGTCTGTTATGCAACAAAGAAGCACTAACTTCTCTGCAAAGCTCATAGAATAGTTTAGGAGTATATTAAATTGAAGTCTGCCTTTTAGCTGACCCTAAACGTTTGAGCACTGCTTTTAAAAAGAAATCAGCCTGAGGTAATGTTTTTGACACGCTATAGGTAATAGCCACAGTGATCGCGAATGGAGCACACACGGGATTTTTATTTGGGCTGTTTGGACACAGTGTTCACAGCAGACTCAGTACATTTTGTACAGCATTTTCTCCCTGCATTCATAAAGGGTTTCACTTCCAGGACCACTGAAGTCAGTAAAAGTTTTGTTAATGACATCTGAGATTAGGAGATTATGCTGTTTGTCTTTTTAACTGAATTACAGAGCCAAAAAATAGCAGCGCTTAACCAGGCAAAGATATCCATGTTGCTTGTTTTTTCTTCTGCGAATCTTCTTATAGCAAATTTTCTGAATTCTGACTTGTAAAAAAATATTTAATCTGTATGTCATGCACACTTTCAAAAGACATGGCATTTACTAGCCCTCCTTCTCAAGCTTTGGAAATACAAATTATCTCTTTCAAGGAAAAAAAATCGGGATTTATATATTAGGAGCCTTCAGGCTGGCTTCAGCAGAGGTGGAAGAGCAAATAGCACAGAAATACCAAGTCTCTGAGCCCTCTGGCAACCAGGTAGTGATATAGGACAGTCTATAGCAATCTGATGTCTGAGCAGAATACATTTACACAAAAATCTTTTCTCTAATGAGTGTTTTATTTTGGCCTGCTTGCTAACTTAACAGGAGATGAAAGCATCTTTTATATGTATTTTCTGAACTGGAGTAACAACTGTAAACTTGCAATGCTTTTATACTTAGCCTTATATAAATGGTAAAAAGATATTCCTGAAAAGTGATGGTTGTTTTTGAAAAGGATAAATCGTGTCAGGTTCCGTCCTGTCTGCAGAGCTTCACAGGCAGGTTGTAACCAAGACCATCCTGTGTGTGTCTGTGAGTGCTGACAGAGTGAGACCCTGGCTCAGGTTGCCCAGGGAGGCTGTGACCACCCCATGCCTGGAGAGGTTCAAGGCCAGGTTGGACGGGCTTTGAGCAGTCTGGTCTAGTGGGAGGTGTCCCTGCCCAGGACAGAGAAGTTGAAACTAGATGATCTATGAAGGTCCTTTCCAATCCAACCCATTCTGTGGGTCTGTGAGGAAGCACTGGGACGTTGGTGTGTATACAGAACCATTCCCCTCAGAACCGGGATCTTACCGTGCCTTCCTGAGGGAGTTCTCAGCTGAGTTTGGTAGGGGAATGGAAAACAACAGTAAATAATCAGTGAGATATCAGTAAAGCTTTTACTTAGGCCAGAGAATTTTGGTAGTAGGTTGCTTACATTCACCTGATAATGGATTTGCTGAAAAGCCAAACATTCATGTATGTCAAATTCTCAGCCTGACTTACCGTTTCATATTGAAAAGGTTTTGTGGAGCTGATTTAATTTTCTATTTTATGTTGTTGTTTAGAACATGCAATCTTTCTGTTCTTACTCAGTTGTTTTTTTTTTTAAACTGGTAATTTTAATGCTGTAAAAGAACCTGTGTTAGGTTTAGGTTTCACCCATTAATAAGGTGAAAAACAATTATGTGCATGAGAGTGTGTTAGTACATTTACTTCTGTGCAATAGAATTTCCCGTTTGTTAGTCTCCTAGTTTTATTTGGATCAAAATGAAGGACAGTTCTTCAGCCCTGTGAGTCAAATTCATTATTTTTAGTACATTTTGTTGTAAGGGAGGGGCAGCTTATGAAAAAGAGGCTGTATTCTTCTCAGAGGTTCACAGCAAAAGGACAAGAGGTAATAGTCACAAGTTGTAACATGGGAAATCACAAGTGGACGTAAACAAAAAGAAAAGATACTATACAGTGGTTAAGGAGCACTGGGTTAAGTTGCCCAGAGTCTATGTCCCTACACTTGTAAGGCTCTTGGCAACCTTTTCCAACTCAGGCGTAGCCCAGTTTGAGCAGGGAATTGGACTAGATTGACCTCTGATACCTCTGATGTCTCTTCTGCCAAAGTTATCTTGTGATTATTTGTGCCAGCACAAAGCGTGCATAAAATCCCACCTGACTGCAATTCTAAGATTCTAATTTTTCTTTTAAAAAATACCATTGTACTGATATAAAAAGGTCTTAGAGAGTTTTTAAATGGAACATGTTTTTGCAAACATTTGTCACACCGTTATTCTTTTCTGAGCTTTGATTTCACCCACCTTCTTTACAGGCAGAGATTAGACAAGGAATTATCTATGTGAATTAATAATAGTATGAAGAAAAATAAAAGTTACTGGGATAGAACTTTAATTTTGGGGATTCTGTGAATGTTTCCAGAAATCATTAGTTAGTTTGTTAGTCCAGAAAGAGCAAAGTTATCATTCACAGGAAATACTGAGGTTTACCTGAAACAATTAATATTTGTGTAATATTTAGGTAATAGTAAAACAGATCACTTAGTAAGTCCTGGTACATACGGTGGTTTGCAAACGCATAGAGCATGCTTTTTACCCCAGTCCCTAACACATAGAGGATTAATACAGTCTTTTGTTTCTTTAATATGCTTCTTTCTTGTACTAGTGGAATTAGCAACCAAAAAACTATAAAACCAAGACTTGCATCAGGTTACCTTTCCGGGATCACAATAATGTGTTTGGGCTGTTAGAGGTTTTAGTTTGGTTTTGATTTCTTCTGTGATTTGGAGAAAGATGTTTTGGGGGTTGTTTTGGTAGAATGTGGGTGTTGAATCAGACTTCTGTGACACTGTTCATAGCTATTCTAATATTATAGTTAATATTTGTGTTATGTGATATTTTAAGACATTTTTCCATAGTTCATAGGAATTGAAAATAATAAATCTTAGTTTATTGTTGCAAGTGTTGGAAAGCATGTTCTGACAATGCTGTTGCTGAACCTTTAAAAGAATATATGAATTGAATGGTAAGGTGAAACAGAAAAAGCTGTGGTTTACAAAGTTGTCTCAAGGGCTCATGCAGTACAATTGCCATGTGCTGTTGTTTCCAGTGGATCCTGCCTGATACAAACTTTTTACAGCATAGTTTTGGAATTATTCTATTCCAGATCTAACGGAAGATTAGAATATTTCTACTTAGTTTTTAAATAAAAATGTTCTTGATGGGACATGATCTATTGCTAGTTAATGCTTGACATTGATAGCCATGAAATTTTAAAATATGCAGAGAAAGGGGCAGATGAGAGTCGATTTTAATAGAGCTTTGTCTCAAAATAGGTATATAATATCTACCTACAAAATACATTTTGACCATGCTTTTATCAACTCAAAAAAACTGACTAATGTGTCTCCACCTTTAGCTAGCAGTTGTCTTCATATGATGTGCAAAAATCAGATAAAGGACTACTGCTTTGAGCTGTCTCCATTGGTCCAAGCTTTCAAGCTACCTGCAGTGCTTACTAAAATCATAGCAAGTGACAGATGTTGTGCACAGAGTGGTTTTGTTTGGTTGGTTTTTAATTCATACAGAATCATTCAGTTTTGAGATACAAAAAGATTTATTTAGTCCTGCTAGAACTTCTTTATATTTTACTTTAAGTTGACTGTGTAAACTGTGTTTTCCTCTTTGAAATGCACATCCAGCAGAATCTGATCTGCACTTCGTTTTAACAGTAGAAGAATATTGAAGACTGTATATAAAAGATTTCTACTGTAAGTGGTATTACAGTATTTGGGCTGCAACCACTTCGTTATTATTTATCACTACTGGCAATGGCTTTGTGATTGTGTAAGTTTTGTATAAATTGCTTGTAAACCTGTGTTTGACATTATATGATTACAAATTTAAGCACTTGTTATTTCCTGCAGATTGAATGTGCAGTTATGGGATTTTTTTTTTAATAAAAAAAAAAGTAAAACCTATGTTTAGAATGAATGAAGCTGCACTTTCTTTTTTGTATTGTCTTCTTGGGTATGTCTGGCTGTCGCATGGCTCCATGAAGAGGCAAAAGAGCAGCAAGTCTCTTTTATATGGTGATTGCTCTCACTTATTTCAGGAGGTATCGGTCACAGGGATACTCTGTGACCAAGGACACGCTGGAGATGACAAAGAGTATTGCTGTAACTCTGCCTAAGCAGACTGACTTTTCCACTTCCCTGAGGGATGAACTACTCTGCATTACAGCTTTGTTCCTTCCTATGATTTGCACCCAAAAGACATCAAAAGAGACAGATATCCTTCCAAAAAATAGCTAGAAATTGTAAAATAAAACAACTGAATTTTGCACACACACTCAGAGCCTGTGTACTCCTTCCCTGCATTCATTAATTGAAATACTAAAACTGATTGAAATATCCTCACAAAAGGCAAGAGCAGTACTCTTCCTCATCTTTTAAATGCATTCCGTTAGTTACTGAAGTAAATAGATGAGCCTTGCATTATGCTTTCATAGTAGCTTTCATGAGCTTTGCAGGATTGTTGCAGAATTATCTTTCGGTTTTCCAAAGTTAAAAGCTAAAACTTTTGAGGTAATTTTAATGATGATTCAGTTTTCTCAAACATGGTGCTTGTATATTGTACATACTTCCCAGTCGGTATTTTCCCCTTCATTTATGATTGCTTTCTGACTGTTGTAGGGCTGTTAAAGAAGCCCCCTACAATTCATAACGGTATGTGTGAAACTGAAGGGCATGCATTGGTAAAAAGCAGTTGGGTACCATGCAAGAAATGTTATGCTGTATCATGAATTCATTTCAGCCTTAAGCCTGTGTTTTTCTTTCTTATATAACATCTGAAGGTAAAGTATGTACAACAGAGACTCACTCTGAAAAGTACCCTCCTGCAAACATTGGCTATAGGTATATTTTTGATGATGATGATAGCTGATGTCTTGCCACACATGACTTATGTATATTATATGCTTCTTTACCAACCAGAGATGACATTTCATCTAGTCAGCCAGTGCTTTGGAAAAGTGTAGTATAAATGACAACAATCAGCACTTTTGGCAACCACAATAATCACCATCTTTCTGCATTTACTGGGAAATACAGGCCTAGGCAAATAACCATACTGGTTTTTTCAATTAAGAAATGCATAAATAAAAACCTTTACCTTATGCTTTTTTATATCATCACATAATTAAAACTAAATAACATCTTCTGATGTCTTTTAGCAAACGCAGCCTGGAGCCTCAGCCAAAGCACACATCAGTATCTCATGGTAGAGCTGGAAAGCACAGCAGTGCCAGACTCTGCTCCCTATGCCCAGAAGCATGGCCAGAGGCTGCCTGTCCCTTCTCAGGGTTTTTAGTTCTTTTTTTAGTTCCTTGTTATGGTCCTGCAAGTTGCTCATAGTAGACATTAGCCTATACAAGAGCCCATGAGCAAAATAATTTCTGTCCTTTTTCCAGAGATGCCACAGAACTTATGCACTCCTTTATTTAATGGGCCCAGACCACAGTGGCAGCAAATACTTGTTGGCTGTTATATTTGTTAAAAATGATGCAACTATTTCTGTTTGAAACACTAGATCAATTGGTTGATTGATTTGTTTGTTTCAGGAATTTATCTCTTGGATTTAATCTACATTGATTCTGCATATCCCGCTTCAGGCAGCATTATGGAGAATGAACAAAGATCCAATCAAATGAACAATATTCTCCGAATAATTGCTGATTTGCAAGTCTCCTGTAACTATGGTTGGTAAATTCTGCTATACCTATTAAGCCTTAACTAAATAAATAATCTGGTAGAGCTGAACACTAGTAAGTGATGTAGCTTCTACTTCTGTGCAGTATCAATCTTACGGGTAAGAGTTATAACGGAAATTGTGCAGAGTTTACTGCTACACATGGACTACAAATGACATGCCTTCAAGTACAGGTATTGCATTTGGGATATATTTTGTTTCCACTAAAGGCAGAGAGAATTATCCTATCAGTAAATATGATGTCTTTGGAATGTAGAATGTGTTAATCTCATTAGCATTTTATTGTTAATGACCTGATGAGATATTTACAAAACAAAATACAAGTTGTGTGTTAAGCTTTTCCACGTACCTCACTGGCTGATGAAGTGAGGAACATGAGGGGGCTGCTTCTTTTTGTTAAGAAGATTTTATTGTAAAATTAATTTCTGCAATTCTAGCCTGTTAGTGAAGCCTTGTATCAAGAACTGTGTTTGTTCTGTGGTCTTGACAAATACTGAGAATACTCTTGGTGACCTAGCATGACTTTTCATTGCTTAAACATGGAACAAGCTGGAAAACCTTGAGAGCAGCTGTACAATTAAACAAATTCAGAGCAGTTTTATGCTACAGTTCTGAGAGAGTTCTGAATAGAAAAAATATGTTATGAGAAAATGAGGTGAGAAATTACTTGTGTATGCTTACGTATCCAACTGTTGCACTGTTATAAACTTCTAAGTATTATAAAATATTTAAAGGTAGGGACTAGGCATGTTAATGATTCTGAATAGCTAGATTATTCAGATATCATGTTCTTAGTGGGAGCTTCATTTTGTCTCAAAGAAACCCCATTATTTCACTGACCTTTTCCTTTTTACAGTTGCTATGCGTTAATTTTGAGTGCTTTTATTAAGATCAGAATGAAAATTAAAATATGGCCTCAAAGAAGCAATATTCTAGCATAATGGGTGCCTTTAAAACAGTTGTCTTTATGAGACCATGATAGTTAAGTTAGATACTATAAGGCATGTTCCTGTACATGGACCATGTGTCAAAAGAATTTTCTGTCATTCTGAACTCAGTGCCTTTTTTTCTTGGTAATCAGCATTACAATTTTTAAGTCTCTTCACTTCATGTTCATATGAGAATCACTAGCAGCCATGGCTGCAGGCTTTAATTTCCCCCAAAACAATGAGCACAAAATTCAAGCAGGGTTTGCAGCAAATAACTATTCTCCGATTGTGAGATCTAATTTAATGAAATCCACGAGCATCCATCATGATGAAAGGCTGCTGTGTTTTCTTAAACAACTGAGAGTCACTTTTGCTCAATCTAATCTGTAACATCTTCTTTGAGTCAAAGTAATATTTCTGCCTGTTTTATTCTTTAGGAAGGTTCAGGTACTGTGTTTCTGTTAAGATAGCCATGAGAGCCCCCCCAAAAAAGTCTTTTGGATGATGTGAATGGGGTTTTTTTTGTTTTTTTTTTTTTTTTAACACTCCACAGATCATCTTACAACACTGCCCCACGTGCAAAAGTATTTGAAGTCTGTACGTTACATTGAAGAACTTCAGAAATTTGTAGAAGATGACAATTATAAGTAAGTACTGTTCTTTTCCTCAAGTTTTGGGGAACTTGCTGGAAAGATCACTTGGCTGTTAGTTTAATTAAGAGTTGAACAAAAAGACAATACCTGAAGATGTTTTGGGGTTTGTCTGATGTTTTTAATGTTTTATTAATGGAGCTGATAATACCAAGATTTCTGAGTAAAATCCTGAATGTCTTCCTTCATGTCTCCAAACAGATTTCCAAACTGAAATACTTTTGCAAAAAATTGAAAGTGGATGAAAATCTAGTCTTTGTTCTTGTACATGATGGTTGTATTCTGGGGATTTTATTCAGGAACCCTAAAGGCATTTCCAAGATGTCCAGTATTGACTCTATGCTGTTGTAAATAATACATAAAAAAAACATCTTCCAGTTTCAAATTGCTATTTTTAACAAGCTGGTACTTAAGATATAAACCTGATAATTTGAGGGGTTTAAGCATGTTAAAGTGATGCTTACAAAAGAGGTGGAGAAGAGCCAACCCACACAGTGGTATGAAATAGGCAGCATAGAGTGTATTAGTGAGTATGTGAATGTGCTCCAGTTAAAGGAGGGGATTGACCCTGGCCAATAATTCTGAAAGAACCAGCACATTAACTCATAGGTCTAGTAGCCAAGGTTTTAAATAGCTCAACCAATGTAGATGCAATGCTATATAATTAGCTACTGACAAATATAATACCTCTATTTAGTAGCGTAATTAATTTTAGAGCAGAATTAAAAGTACTCAAGGCAACCAGATATTCAGTAACATGATGGTAGAATAAAAGATTTTTGAATATGTGTTGGAGAGTAAGGTTGTTAATGAACATCTTTAAAACCAGTCTTGTTACTAGTTTTGTTAAATACTTCAGTTACGAACTTTGTCTCAGAATGTGTATATACTTAGGCCATATGCTAATAAAACAGTGTTGGAAGGGTTCATCAAAGTAGAAGATGATTTGGATATCACAAAGGAATAATCAGATCGCCTAATGGCTAAAATGATAGCAACACTAAAATCAAAACACTATATGTTTATTCTACCAATATTCATGTTGTTGATCATGTCTGTCAGAAGTGAGATATACCCATGAAAAGACAAATTCATCCCTACTCCCTATCAAATATAGTGTTTCTATAAAAAAATTAGATTTTTAATACTGCTTCAAAAAGAGCTGGTGAGACCCTATGTGGAGAACTGTATGCAATTCTGGCCATCCATACGTAGAGTGGATTTTAAAAAATGCTGGTACAATCAGGTGAATGAAGTACGTCTTGTAACACTGGACATGAAGAACTAGGCTTGGCTTTAGCCTAGAAAAGGAGAAGTTTAGGTGACAGAATCACTATGTATAAATACAATCGGAAGAAAGTAAAAGGAGGGTAAAAAGCAATTTAAACTAAATTGTAATAGTAGCACAAGGATAAATGAATACAAAAATTTGGAAGCTAAATGTTGAAATGTGGTTCCTAGCCATTAGAGTGATGGAATTCTGGAACAGCTTCCTAATTGGAGCAGTGAGACAATAATTGAATAAGTTTAAGTTACAACTTAACCAGTTAATGAAATTAAACCTATCAGTTAACAGTATCAGTAACAAAAGAAAAGAGAGGATTCAGTGAATCAGAAGACTGTGTATTACCAGTGTGGGGTCATGGCCATATGAGCACGAAGTATGACATCCACTGCCCATTCTATGTTTCTCTGCAATTATAGCTGATGCAAAATCCTACTGAGACAATTCAGGAAATAAAAAAGTGTCACCATAACAGAGACAAAAAACCCATATGTTTGAGCATGAGCCAAGTGATTTATCTTTCTGATTTTAAACATAACTGCAGTTGGTGATACCTCCAGCTGCCAAAGTTGTTCCGCCAGAGTACTGATGATAGAATGCGTATGTTCTTCCTTTTCTCAGTCTCATGACATTGTGTATGTTTCACACATGGAGATGAGCTGTGCAACAGATGCAAATGGAACATTAACATTGCTCACAGGCTTTTGAAAAGGTCAGGCAGTCCAAGACTTGTTTTAAGGGTAGTCTGAGATTTAAATCAGTGTTAAAATTTAGCAATTGGTCATTATTTACTAATTATTTACTAATTTCCTATGTCTCCATGCTTCATTAAAATTGTGAACACGGAGCAAAACTAAACTTTTAGTAATTGGTAAAAGTGAAGAATTGTAGTAAGTATACACCTTACAGCCCCTGCACTCAATTCCAGAAACTGGTCATGTTGCTTAATTTAATTTTTAGATGGAGTTTCCTGATGATGCATCAATGTTAATGTTATATATCCAATAGCTTTCATGAACTGTGATATCGTAGGCAAAATAGATTAAAAAAGTGGTTTCTGTAAGTATACGATACTATAACATAATATTTGGGAAAACTACAAGTCATGAGTAATTCCAGTTTAAATTTGAAAACCATTTTAACTTCAGCAGCAGCCTTGCTGATAATGCTGGAAGGTATTTGATGTATCTTAAAGATCATTTATTACTTTTAATTTAGTTATTGGTGAGAATATTTCAATCAATTTTATTTCTAAGCTTCACTAAGGCAGGGAAAAACTGGACTAAAGTCAGAAGAGGTATTGAAAAGAGGGAAAGATTTGATTCTTAGCATAGTAAAGTTGCTGCAGTTTATATACATTGGAGAACTTTTTCTACCACGTTTGTTTCATCAGAATAAAGCTTTAATTTCAAGTCTATATTCATCAAAACTCAGCACAGCCACCCTTAGAGAGAATACCTCTTCTGGTTTTGTACTTGATAAGAAGATTTTGGATATTTGCTTTTGTGTTCTTCTCTCAATTTTCCCTAATGGATCTTCAGTTTCATAGCATTTTCTGGTCCTGTGCCAGAATAAACTGTAAGCCTTGAAAAGGCAGAGAGTGCTAAGTTTTTATAGTCGGAAAGAATCTCCTCTCTCTTTCTCTTTCCAGTGACTGCTCTTTTTGCCAGGGACAGCATTAGTGTGCTCTGAAGAGACGCGTGCTTGACCCTTGGCAGAGAGAACAAAAGTATCCCAGTACCAGGCTGTCAGGGAGAGAAGTTAGATGGTTGCCCTAAAATGTATTGGGAGGATCCCAGCACACGTTTTGCCAAATGAGACCCTCAATTACACTGAAAGGAAAAATTGGCAGCCAGTTTATATAAACAAGGCTTTTCTCTCCAATTTTTTTGTGCCAGTTCAATTGCTTGCTTTAGGTTCGTGCTTGTCAGCAAGTAAGTGCACTCCAGAAAACCCCTGACAATTATGTCATATCCTAAAAATAATAGTTCTTTCTTGCTCAGCCCATGTACTGTTTTCTGCAGAAGCTGAGAAATTATAACATCTGCTAGTTACAAGACTAACGGGGCAAAGATAGAACCCATCAGGATTCCTTCCAGTTATACCCAAACTGTGTTGCTAATCATGGTGATCTCAGGGCATCACTGCAGCTACTGGCCTTCAGAGCTGTCATGCGGCTGCTGCAGGACCTTCCTTCTCCAGGAGTGCAAGAAGTGAGGTGAGAGGCTTGTCCCGTGCTTGTCCCCAGGTTTGCAGTTTTCCCCCAAGCTGGACAGCACTATCCAAACTTCGGCACTATGCCCCATCCTTTCCAAACCTGTCATGCCTTGCAGTGGTTCCAAAACATTTATTATTTTTTGCTGACCTTTTGTTATTGTTAGCTCAGGCCTGGTTTTCTTCACAGTTGTTCTTTGTGTAAAGCCAGTTTGAAGACTATATTACAGTCTTATCTGGACAAGACAGTCAGGATTGGAATCCCATTCTGTAGGCTGCTATCTGTACACATAAATCAGTTCTTCAGGGTATGTTAGGCAAGACACTGATATTCCAATATACTGATTCACAGAAAGAACAGTTTGAATGTTTGAATTTACATTCAGATGAGCAGGATGCATCCAAGAGAAATTAATAGGCAATTAAAATGTTATACTGACTCCTAACAATGATGGTGCTATAAAAGTGCCAGGTGTACCATAATGTTTTTAGTCTTACGGTAACAGGAATTATATGGCGGTTGCTTAAAATATTAGTACTTAAAGCAGTGAATCTTGGCCACAGTCCATCTTAAATAGGCCTCCCAGGCAGCTTTATTCCCTGGACCTTTTCCACCAAGAATTGTTGTCGCAGGCAGGGGTAGGGAGAAACCTTCACTGTTAGTCTGAGATTTCTAGTGATCCAGCGGCCGTAGGATCAACAGCCACAGCTGTGACTCGGCTGCCTCTTCCGCAGCACGATCTTGGCAACAGTGAAGCTTCCAGAAACTATTGGACCTACTGTTTAAGTGCTACATAGGCAGCCCAAAATGGTCCAGATTTGTACCCAAATATTGGTCAGAAATGCCGAGTGACATCTTTGTGGACTGACCTGCTTTATTGTAACTTAGAACTTCCTTGTCTCAAGAAAGATTGAATAAGTTTTGTTCAACCTCCTCATGGAACAGCTAAATTTCTTGTTCATGTAAGGCTATTCTCTGTCTTATTTCACTTGCTTAATATTAGGAGAATTGAGTAAAAGTAGCTTTACTGTCCCAGCAGTAGTTTCAGCCTGTACTGGAGAGCATACTGCCACAAAATAGAACTGTGTTCAAGAGCTGGCTACCTATTTTATTTTCTGCATTATGTTAGGTTCGTCTTTTCCTGCTTAGCAGGAATGTCACTCTTAAATGAGCTATACGGCAGCACTCAGTAGCAAAGTGTTATTTAAGACTAGGCTGGGATAGAGGTCTAACTTACTTCACAGACTATACCAGTCCTAATGTGCTCCAGAAAATATTTGGAGTATCGACCTTTAAAAAATTAAAAAACCCAAACAAAAACCCCTGAACATTGTTTACATCAACTTTTTACAATCCAAGAAGGAAACCTTCACATACTCTCCCAGTGCTCTGTTCTTTAAAAACTTTGTCTTAATTCCCAAAGGTAAATTGGTGGTTTGTTAATTCAGTAAATCTCTATGATGATTTTTTTCCTAGATATCTTACTTCTAGTTTTTGTTTCACCTTAGATTGTTAAAACTAACTCCTCGGGTTTGGAATTTCAGTTTCTAATGTACAGTTCAGTTTCTAATGATGTAGGTGTTCCTGCTCTGGCAGGAGGATTGGACTAGATGATCTTTCAAGGTCCCTTCCAATCCCTGATATTCTGATATTCTGTGACTCTGTGATTCTGTAATGTTCAGTTGTTCATGGGCAGTTTCTGACATTGATATCTAGGATTTATCCTGGCATGTCTCTTAGCTGAACTCCTGCTATATGATTTTGGAATGTTGAAATTTTGTATGTCAGCGCTTAAAACTTTCACTAAGACTAGGCTTCCTCACCATGGTAAAACAAAGATTTTGGTTTCGAAGTGCATTCCTAAGAAAAAATACTGTAACAGTGCTATGATATTGGATGAATATAGTGACTTATAAGATAAAATTCTGATCATATACAGGTGCAAACACAAAATAAGAGAATGTCTTTAGGAGTTATTAGTGGTTTGTTAGGCATGCTGGAGTAAAACTAGTTTTTTTACTTGAAGTAAGACTAGTATCACTGGTACAGTGAGCTGTGAGAACGTAGCTTGGTAGGTGATGGACGTGATAACGGATGTTGGCTGTGAGTGCCCCAGGTGTCACAGTCTGCACAGACTGTGGTGGCGTCACATGCAGCCCCAGAGGGAACATCACAGGATGCTGCCCCCACAAACACTGCTTCTGTTGCCGGCCTGGAGCAGGGGAACACGCGTGTGCACTCATGTGGCTGGGGCCTCTCAGTGGAAGATGCAGCATTAGAGGAACTGCAAAAATTAATCTGGGTGTTGGCAAACAAGCCAGGACTGGTTCAAACCATACTGACTGTCAGTAGCTCTTCTTTGAAACAAATGGTTTTGATTGTTTCCAGCCTTCTAGGTGAGTGAGGGAAGAGGAGAGAAGGTGGTCCAGAAATGTCATCTCCTTGTCAGGATATATTCCCATTTCTCGCATTTTATTTTAAAAATTTTGTTAAACATTTCAGCATGAGTATTTTATATTTACCCAAACTCAGATTCAGGCTAATATTTATTTGTCGTTCTTTTAATACATCATGTATTTTCCTAAGTTGAAGAGCTAAATTGCATTTTTGTTATTTTAAAACCTTGCAGAATTGTGGCATTGTTGAAGTCAATGACCAAACTGTCAGAGATTTAGCAAGGGCTAAGGTTTCAGAGGGTACTTTAACATAACCAAACAGATAAACAGTATTATCTAACGTTACATTTTCTAGAGAGTTGACCAGTGGAGAGTGATATAATCTCATTTTATGGCACTGAAGACTCACTTGATGCTCTCTCATTGAACTTTTAAGTGCACCACACATTACAGATGCTTTCTAGATTGTATAATGATGCTGTGCCTCTTTCTAAAACCTCTTTAAAAAGGTAAAAAACCTTTGTTGAAGTTGTTAGGTCTTACTTTCTGCTGTTATCTTCCCCTCTTCTTTACAAAAATATTTTTAAACAGAAAGTGAGAAATCATATAGTACAAGTAGTTGGATGGAAGTTGATCTTGCTTTTGTGAGATGTTCTGGTCACTGAGGAAGGTATGAGTGCTCTTGCCTTAAATCTGATAGCAGGTCCTGGCATTCCCCTTATGTTCATGTTCACAGGCAGTAACAAGTTTGAAGTTTTACGAGGTCACAGAATCACAGAATCTTCATGGTTGGAAAGGTCCTCTGAGATCATTGGGTCCAACCATGCACAAAAACCCCCTACAATCTCGGACACTAGAGCATGCCCTGAAGTGCCACATGTACACGTTTCTTTAATACCTCCAGGAGTGGTGACTCAACCACCTCCCTGGGCAGGCCTGACCACTCTTGCACTAAGTAATTCTTCCTAATATCTAATCTAAACCTCCCCTGCCATCTTGGCGCTTAATCACTGTAAGCTAATTAAGTTGATACAAAATAGAAAGTTAGACATGTGATTTGTGAGGTAGTCTTGCCACACTTGCTCTGATTCTGTAAATATTTGTCTGAAATGATGGACTGGACCTGCTTAGTGAGCACAATTCAGTTGAATGTGCTTAAGAGTGAGAGTCTAGTCTGCAATTCCTACATATAGATGTAAATTCCTTTTAGTCTAACAAAGCAAGAAATTTTCAGGAGGAATGCATTACAGATCACATTATTGTAAAAGGGAGAAGCTATTTGCTTACACGGACTGAACTGCAATTTTATCTTTTGCAATGGGATTATTAGACAAATGCTTCCACGGTGACCAAATAAATTGTGGCGGTTGCCACAGGGTGCCAACAAAACTGAGCTATTTATTTGATAACAGGATAAGGAAGGAGCATCAGAAATCAGTTCATCAAAGCTGGCAGAAACTTATGCATGCAGTTACCATGTGTGAAGAAGGGTAGGTAACAGCTGCCTTGTACAGAAGGAAGAAATGAGTAGTTGTGGGGCAATGACGGGTTAACGATGGGGTGCCTCCTTCTGTTTGGAGAACAGCTGTGATGTGAAATGAGTTGAAATTAGTGTTCTGTTTCACATAAGGACTTTGGGTCATCAAATGTGAGCTAACCCAATGTAATGAGTTTAGTACGCATATTTCTCAATTTATGTATATAGCATGGTTCTACAGGAGATTCTTGAAACCAAGAATGTTTTTTTTTTTTAAAGCTTTCTGCACAAAAATCAATCTCACCACTTGGGAACAATAAACCTTTAATGTAGTAAGGAACAGGTTAGCCTCAAAAATGAACAGAGGAGTAACTACTGCACAAGGGATGCAACTGGAACATTCCTACATGAGGATAAATTCACACAGTAGAGCACTGTTTATTGGGTAATACTTCATTAATTTTTTTTGCTGTTTTTCCATACTGAAAGACATTTCCATATGATTAACTTAGTAACTTTCTCATTGTTGGCTTCTAGGAGAGGCATGTTGCCACTTCCTGGTCATAGAAATCATGTTGACAGAAAGAAAATAAAAGAAAAGAAAAAAGAAAAGAAAAGAAAAAGTCTGGAAAGGAATGATTCCTGACCTACTTGAAATACACTACTTTGGATAGTTAAAAGAATCTAGTACTCTTAGAAGGATAGAAACTCTAGAACATGAAAAGGGACCATAGGTTTGTTAACTAACTTTACGCTAAAACACAGTTGACAGTGTTTGAATCCTGTGGAGAATAGACTGGAAGGAATTCCCTGTAAAACTCTGTACATGACGGACAAGGCAGTGAGGAAAGTGACAGTGAACCCATACATGATACTTTGAAATGCTCTCATAGGTTCCCCCCTGCTGCCTCTTTGCGTGTTTTTATCTAAAATTAAGAAGACTCTCACTGGTGTTTGTACACAGCAGAGCACTTCAGTCTGTAGCTTGCAACCTTCACATCTTTGTTGTGTGTTTAGTGCTGTGCAATGATAGTGGTTATTTCCTTTAGCTTTATACATATTCCATTAACATTTACTTAACGTTGTAGTCCCCTGTACTTTTTTGTCAAACTGGTACAGAACAGGACCCATGAATGTCAATTTAAGAGTGCATAAACTTGAGAGGTGGCAGAAGTCATATGCACTAGAAGATCAAGATGTGTTGGAGTGCTGAGATAAGTGAGTGCATCATGAAACACATGGAGTGAGGCAGAGGAGCATATAATATTACAACTTTCTTCTAATTATCTTCTTTTACTCTTGAGCATTGGTTACTTTACCCACTTATGCTCCCTTTCTATAAGTCATAGTAACTAATATTTCTTAATTGCTATTTCCGAGTGTACATTTCCACATGATAACAGAATAAATTAACTTTTAATGCAAAGGAGGAGTAAGTTGTTTGCTATTTGATTTTTACCTAAATTTACTAACTTTTGGAGGGTTTTTTTGCAGGTGACAAAATATATGAACATATATCTTTACACTGATAGAGAGCATAAACTAACAGTTTTCATTTCTGTTTTCATGGACTTCCCTCCCAGGTGTTTTTTTCTTGAATCTAACAGGTAGTGATTTACTTTTTAAAATGTATTGTTTTGTTACATGACAAAATAAATAACTACACTTCCAACAAATAAAATTCCTACTTAGCACTGCCAAAATAATTGCCTTCTTCAGTTTCTTTCAACTTTTATTGAGAAATTTTTCCTGTTAATTTCTCTAAAAACTTGTTTTTCCAGATTATCATTAAGAATTGAGCCAGGTAACAGCTCTCCTCGACTGGTTTCCTCCAAAGAAGATCTTGCAGGTATAAAACTTTATTTGAAAATTTTATTAAGGAAATAATTTTACTTACAGAAATTCTCCGTTCAAATGTAAGGGAACACCCATTTTATATCAGAGGCGTTCTGGAGGAAATAATCAGTTTCAGATGTGGGTTTTATTGCAATTGTAAAATTACCTGTAATCTTCTGTAAGGGCTGTGAGAGAATTGATCCCTTTCCATGCATATGCCCAGTTTCTGAACATCCATGGTCCAGAACACCACTCCTCTGATAGTTGTAAAAATTGATTTTTATTGCAGATCTCTACCAAGCCAGCTTGTACTTGGGTTAGCAGTGTTCTTTTTCTTCAATACATTTACATTTCTTCCTGTATGATACTCACCCTCAGAGGTTTTCACAGTAACAAATTATATCCTACATATTAAGATTGATTTCACACAAATCAGCATTCATTTGACTAGACAAAAAAACCCCATTGATCTTGAATGAAAGCAATTTGATTTCAGAAGTAAATTTTAATCTGCAGAGATTGTAAAGGAGGGATGTACTGTTACTTGCCTTTCTGGAGAATAGGTTTACCTATATGGCAAAGACAAGCTTTTTAAAGATGATTTTATTAGTAGGCTTCATGTTTTCAATACATGGCATAAGATCTATTGGACTTTCCTCTGCTGAGATTAAAAACCCAGCTACAGCACAGTATGTCTAAAGCTGGTCCCTGGAGCTGACACCTGCTGATTGCTGAGGTTGTTGGTGTCAATTCTGAGCCTCTCTCATTATCACATCAGGTCTGCCGAGGACAGCGATTCCTCATGGTGCTGCTGTGATCTTCTTTGTCCAGAAGCCAGAGGTGGTTACTCAGAAGCATTATCAGTAGCACAGGTCATCAATAAAGATTGCTGGCTTGAATATAAACAATTGTAGTTTGAGGGATAACCCGAGGTGTTTGTTAGCATTGGAACAGAAATTAGATCATGTGATTTTTTTACAAATGCTTGCATTTTCATTATTATTTAATAAGTGAAGAAGGAAGAGCACTCTTTCATTACAAATGAATCACTGCAGTGAATAGCACAGGAAAATTTCCTTTCAGGTTTCTGTGTGAACTGACACAAATTTGAGACAATTTCATTGTGTAAGCTGGAAGGACAAAAGATTTATAATCGCTTTTAGCAACAGCTAAAAAACTACAGCACTGTCTGTAAGCGTAAGCTGACCAAAACAAATCTGCTCTACCAACACAGTGTATTTCAATGAACAGACTAAACAAATGTCAGACTATGTGAAATGTACTTACTATTATAGGAGACAGTATTGCAAAAGCTTTTCTATTTTAATCTCCTAAACATGAATGGCCACAAATATTGGTTGGAACAATATTCAGTAGAACCTATTCAGTTGAATCACAGAATCATAGAACATTTTGGGTTGGAAGGGACCTTAAAGATCATCCAGTTCCACACCCCCTGCCCTGGGCAGAGACACCTCCCACCAGACCAGGTTGCTCCAAGCCCCATACAAACCAGCCTTGAGCCCCTTCAGGGATGGGGCAGCCACAGCTTCTCTGGGCAACCAGAGTACGGGGATCATATCTGGCCATGTTAGGAGAGGGTGAACTTTCACCTCTGAATCTGCAGTACCCCTGTATGGTCTGTAAAGTTGCTTTATTCAGTGTGAGAATTAATACGACTAGGAGTCAAGTTTCAGTCATTCAAATTGCTCTATTCTTCATTTGATGGTTGGACTCAATGATCCCAAGGGTCTTTTCCAGCCTTCCAGCCTGAATGATTCTATGATTCTGTTAGTATTCCCTGCAAAAGCTTGATGTGCTTGCGGACTGCTGTATTTCTTGCTCAGCAAGAATAAAAAATAGCACATTCAAAGATATTTGAGTCAACTTTATTTGGATTCAAATTATAGTTTGAGATTATTTCGACTTCAGCCATTGTGTGCCAGGAGTAAATCCTTTGCATTCAGCAAGCTGTAATGATAAGAGATGATCTCAAAATAGTTTTAGCAGTATTTTAATGTTCTAGTCAACAGTTTTAAAGCACAGGAGTCTAACTATAGTGATTTTAAGGTAAGGTAAAGGTTCTTGGCCCATAAGGGCAGTCATCAGTTCAGTTCTTCTGATCATCAAAAAGTTACTACGGTGCTCGTAGCAGTAAGTCTCATTGAGTTCTGCATGAGGCATTCTGCCTCCTTATAGGTTGCAGTCCATTTCCAAACATGGAGGAAAAAGCTCTGTAGCGCGGTGATAATTCTAAAGTCTGTAATTGATTTAAGTGCAGGGAATAGTGTCTTCTTCATGTCCTAAAGTATAATTACTTGTGTTGATGATGATATTCCTTCCCAGCATTGTGACTGTATCTTCTACACAACTTCAGTTTTCTGTCTTTCAAAAGAAAATTAATGGTATGTTCTAGACATAGGACATTGTGGGTTTCTTTTTTTGTTCCCTTGAGTGTGAGGCTCAATAAAAACGGTTAAATCTTTCAATATTTCTGTTTGTAAAGTACTGGAGAAAACCATGTGTCCATTTTCCACTTTGGTTGCCAACTGGTTTTCCAGTAAATTTGAACAGGAGGCAGACATCTGATTAAAGTGAATGTCTCACAACAAGCTATGTTTGGTATATTAGTGGCTAAGATGGTCTCGTTTAATTGCCAAATGCTTATATAATCGTGAATAGTGCTTTCACAGCAAGATTTCATGCCTTCCATAACGTTGCAGAGATTGCAAGTAGCATTTAAAAAGGAGCTTTAAAAAGCTTAATTGTATGCTTTCAGGAGCTCTGTGATTCACACAACTTCCTTGGCAGCAACTTAAGTCTGTTCATTCTGCCTTGCTATGGTTTGAGAGAGAGACTGTCGCTGGAGAGCTTATAGCATGCTGACTGTTCACAGTTTCCAGCTGAATTAGCTGTAAAAGACATCTGTGTTCCTGCAGTGTCGGCTAGGAGGTGCCCAGCATTTATGGTACAGCTATTAGACAATTGGTCTCAATACATTTTACCATAACAAAAGAAAAGATTTAATATGATATATAGTAAATAATTTAGTCTTTTAAGTAACTGAAATTCCTTAGAATTTGTGCACCAAGTGTAGATCTAGAAAATTTTATGCATGTTCTTTATCATCCCAATGTCGTTTTGAATAGTTCAGGGTGCAGTGCTAATCAGAATATTAAAAATGGTTACTTGTTCTCTGAAATATACTATGTTTATCCTGTCTTAGAAAACTGTAAAAAAAAAAAAAAAGAATGTTAAAATAATTACCATATCCAGAAAATTATATCTTAATACTAAGTTACTCAAAGACTGGTGTTCATGATTCTGTGATTTTTTACAAACCCCTTCATCCAAGTTAGCACTTAGGAGTCCCTTTTAGCAACAGCCGGGCCTCAGCTGTGGGCAGCCCTTATTTTGTGGGTTTTGTTATGCAATAGTCAGGGATGGACCCTCACCTCCTTCTTTGTTTTTTTTTCTAAGTAGGTCTTGGTATAATTCTTGAGAGGGAGAGTAAGTAGACCAGACTTTTATGTTACCACCCTACAGGAATCTGAAGTAATTAATCTGGAACAGGTGTATTGGGGTAAAATTCAGTCCATTGTTCAGCCTTGAGAGCTGCTAAAGAACTTTTAGTATTTATTTTAATTAATTAGAAGGAGTAGATTTATTGGATGTAAAGTATGTGATATATAGGAGGAGAATATGTCGAAACAGAAGGAAGAAAATCTGGGATGTTTATGCATTTGTAACCCCCTGGAAGTATCTGTACTACACTAGTGACATCTGTACAGCAGTCCCAGCATTTCAGAGTAAAAAAATCCCACACCATTGTTTTCCATGTAAACACTGAGTTGACATTTAGTTTTGCCATTTCTTTTACTGGTTGCTTTGGCAACTAACAAATAGTTTGTGCTGAGTGCTTTAGCAGCCAATTGTTCTGTGGAAATGAGGATTGTCTAATCCTCCTGTAAGTGCTTGGTTATTGCTTCATGTGCTTAGTGTCTGCTTTTCTTATACTGTACTTAAGATAGAAATGGAAGAACTAAGTTTCCTTTACAAAAGTTCATAGACCATCCAGAAGACTTTTGCATTAGTTCCAAACTTCTAATCAGTTCCAATCTCTTTCTCTGTGTTACTTTCTCTACAAATTCTCACAAATCATTTGAGTATTTTTGAAAAAAAATAATACCAGACAAATATTTGGGGTTCACATATTGTTATCAACCACTAAATCCAGCCAGAATTAGTGCACTGTGTTTTTTTTTTTTTCTTAACAGAACAAAGTTTCACAAAAATTGAAGAATATTCTGTCAAAGCAAATATAAAGTTATCAGGGAGAGGATGATCATGCTCAGTTTTTAACTTTATCGCTTTCTATTACTTTCTGTAACTTCCTTACCAAACAAGTCTCTTTAATATCCTAGTTTACTAGTGCGTATTTTCACTACCAAGCTATGGCTCCCTAGGAATGCTAGGAACATATAAAACAGCCAGAGGACAAGGGGCTTTTCTGCTCCTTTTTTTTTTTTTTCATTCTTCAGAGCAGTCACCTGAAATGCTTTCTGCAAAAAAGTTATTTTATTGATGGATTGGTTAATGTATTTTTTTGTTGCACCCAAACTTCAGAGTTTCCCTGTGGCTGTGCTCTCACATTGTCATCCAAGCTCAGGCACTGCCCGCCAGATACAGCTGCAAGAATTCAATATTTTTGCTGAAGTGTAAGTCAGGGCTTTGCACATTCCACTGGTGCAGTGTAACACAAATGTTGATGATTAATGATTCTGCAGAAGTAACACGTGAAGTGTGTTTCATGTTCAGCTGTGTGTGAGAGTATCACCTCTGTTCCAGAAGCATTTGAAGGAAATACACGTACATGTGCTTTCTATGCAGTCAGGAAACATTAGAAGTATTTATAATATAAGACTGTAAAATAATTATATTAAATAATGATAATGTATTACGTGATTCTGTTAAGTACATTAGAAGTATGGCTAGTTGTACTTGATCTTGATAGAATGGCATGGACAAAAGTGCCTCAGTTTTCTGGTGCACTTGTCTGGTTTGCTGTTGCTGTTTTCCTTGCTAAACATGTTAAACCTGTGATCTTGCCTGCAATGTAATGGCATCTTTCACTATGTTATTAACACATTTCTACAGTTCTACTCTGGGAGATACTGGGGTGAGGACTACTGGGCAAACTCCTCTAGGGTCCATTTTGTATGTTTTGATGCCTCATATATTAACATCAACAAGCTCCTTTCTGTGTCCCCATCACTTAATCGGTCCTTTCTGGCAATTCTAGCAAAAAAAGTAAGCCAAAATTCAATGGCCCAATAAGATTGAACTACTTCCTCACACATGCATGCAGGTTTTTTGTAACAGCAATGGAGACAGGGTAAAAGGAACAGTGCCTGCCAAAGCTGTATTTGTCCATTAAGGGACATCAATACCCTGAGATAACCCAGCATGATTCACGTTACACTTAAATTTATGGGAAGAAAAATTATAATTTACTATGCGCAATGTGATAGACATTAGAAAAGATTTATATACTTGTAAGTATTTATTCCCTCGCTGCAAACCATGTTTTTGGAATGAACCTTTAAATTAGTGGATTTTGTTAACACAAATTTGAATATAAAGCAAAGGCTACATCAAAAGAGAACCACACTCTGTATGTCTGTATGGCTGATTCTTGTTCTTAGTTTGCTCTTGTCTAGAAACAGCCATAATATACCTCTCTTGCATGTTGTATACATTAATAGGCTTTAGTTGAATTGTAAAGTAATACTCTGAAAATTAAGACTACGCTTTTACAGTAGCCATCGTTCTAGGTTTGTGAGTGTCATTCATGATTTTGTGCACGAAATTCTTCTTAAGTTCTTTATTGTGTGTTTTGTAAGTGTGATTTTGTAAGTAGGTCTTTCTGTTTGAAAGTTTTAATTATCACCCACTGACTTTGGTTACAGTGGCAACAGAACAGTAAAAATTTACAGCGAAGATTTAACTAGAGAGTCTGGGGCTTGGAATGTCTTTATTAAGTTTTAGAAACAGAGCTGATAAGTATCATTTTTACTTCTTAGCTGCTCACCAAAAAATAATAAACAGTTTAGACTGTTTAACCTTCCTAAAAAATCACTCTGTTTATAACTCATTTTCAGTTTTCTCTTTGGATGCCTGCTATTGGTTTATTGATAGATTTTTAGTGTAGAAAAATTGTGAACTGTAACTTCTTCACCCTGTTGCTTTTTTTAAAAGCTCTGGAGACTGTAAATGTTCACATGTTCTACTGAGGGGTTGCAAAAGTAACATTCATTTACAACGTTTGAAGGATTATTCATGGAAAAATTATGCAAAGGAAAAAACAGTGAGATCCTTTGGGATATGTGTAAACTTTTCCAAATGTTCTTGCCACAGATCTCTGAGCAGCACTCAGCTCACTCTGATGAAGTTGTCTCACGTTCCCTAATGCAAACAAATTTTTAATAATGTTTTAATATTTTTATACATTATTTTTGTGCATGTCAGCATAGCCTTGAAAATGATGCTGAGAAATAATGAAAACCAAACTAACGCTTGTTCGTGCCAGCTGACTGGAAAATCCTGCTAAGAGTGCTTTGTCTCCATGAAAGGCAAAATAACAGAATAGCAATCATGGTAACAGTATGCACTAGGAATGGAGCCAGGGGAGTAAAGAGAAGAGTTAGCAGTAGCAGATGACTTCACTTATTGGAAAAAAAGAGGCAAAATAACTTAATCTCAAATGAATTTAAATACTGGAATTTTGTTATCAGCAGTATCAGGCAGAGCTTCTCTAGCTAATTGCTCAGAAGTCTGGTATGTCCATAAACATCCCTCAGTCTGTGCAGTTTTCATCAGTATCTCACCACTTGCCCTCTTTGGCATCCTCCTTGGCACAGCCTCTGTTGTCTCTTACCCCTCTGCAGAATAAGGTCATCTCCCCTATGCCCCATAACTCATGCTGACACCCTCTGAAACCTGGATGTCTTGTTGAACCGAGAGTGCCCCACAGCACTCTGAACTTCGCCGTTCTTCTGCACAGACACTTGACAGCAGAGCAGATGCAAAGACTTCATTAAAGGGTTTAAAGCTCAGATTCTTACCTTAGAGCAGGCTTACCAGAGCGAAACTGGATGTATTCCCTTCTGTTGACTTGGAGATGAGGTGGATGCAGAACTACGCAGAAAATAGCCACGCCAGACAAAGTGACACCAGCACAGATCTGATACTTCTGTTTGCATCTCATCCCACAAAGCACTCTGTTTTCTGTCACCTACATGTGCACTGAAGGGACCTGACTAGAAATAAGCTTGTTACCTCCTTTCACAGGAATGATGTTCCATGTAGAACAGCAAGGAAGCCAGGAGGAAACTGTTGCCTCCAGTTGTAAGGCTCCTTTCCACAAATTCTGTCACCCTCGACACATCTCACTTTAACCAGACAGCATTTTAACCTGAAGTCTGACCATAATCTTTTTTTCAATCTGAGATAAGCAGTGGTTTTAGACACATTGCATCATTCAGCATTTTTTGATCAAACTTTTCCTCTTCTGAAACTGTCCAGGTAATAAAATCTCTTGCTAAACTTAAGTTAAAGCTATCAATCTTTAAATTTTTTTGTATTTTTTTTTATTAGTGCGAATTTCACTTCCTGCTTCCTAAGTCATGGAAACTTAAAGACCATCCAGTCTCCCCCTGCCCTGGGCAGGGGCAGCTTCCCGCAGACCAGGTTGCTCAAAGCCCTGTCCAACCTGGCCTTGAACCCCTCCAGGGATGGGGCAGCCACAGCTTCTCTGGGCAACCTGGGCGAGGGTCTCACCACCCTCACAGCAAAGAATTTCTTCCTGAAAGAAGAAATGGTCTAGTTTCCAGAGTGAAAAATCCCAAAACACTATCTTTTTTAGAAAACAACATCTCTTATTTTTTGTAGGTTTTGATAGCAATAACATTTGAACCGATAAATATTTTAAAATACCTCAACTAAATTCCAGCTGACTTTGATTTTGTAATGGCTTGATTGTGTCAGCACAAGACTTGCTATTTTGCTGTTCTTTCTCTACATAAAGTAGTTTTGGTGCAGTCTCCATGCTTTGCTTCATTGAACGTTGTCATAGAATCAAATTGATTGAACGGTCTTACTGCTTTCAACTCTGTGACCTCCACGGTGATAAACTTAAACCTTTAAACTCTTATGTATTAGAAAAGTTAACAGTTATTTTGACATGTGGCATACTGTCTATTTGAAAAAGCACTGCACTGTACTGGGGCTCATTTAGGCTGTGCCTTGAGATTGTTACTCTTTCACAGGCTGTAGTTTCAACAGTTTATTAAACATAATATTTCAGTAGCTCTCAGTGAACTATAATGACATCCACTTAAAATGACTTAAAGTAAGTCAGGATTTAGAACTGACACCAGAGAGAAAGGGCTGAATGATACAACAGGAAGCAATAGATAACTGAACCAAATCTGCAGCCATATTATGGGACAAGTAGTCAATTAATACAGTGCAAGGTGTGATGGGAACATCAGAGTGGCCACATTAACACTGAAGTTTATGCTGAGTTCAGGCTAAATAATCTTCAGGAAAATTCTCTTTCAGTTGCTACTATATTCATACTGGATCTCCGTTTCAATGTATTTTAAGCTTCTTAGCAGGCAGTAAACACTTCAGTAGTCCTAAGTATTTTACTGTTCACAAGTTGAAAAGTATCTGATTGAAAGGCACTATAAACGAAGCATGAGAGAAAATTCCTTTTTGTGAACCTAGTTCATCAGAAGGAATGGGGTTTTTCAAATAAAAGAGCTTGGAATAATTTCTGAACCTTCTGAATGTGTTTGGTTTGTGTCTGAATAAATTTTAAGAATTCATAATGAAAACTTGTGGTAAAAGACTTTAGTGAAATGTATGTCCTTGCTAGTAATGCAACAGACAACATTTTCAGGCCTTATGGTGAAATATTCATTCAGTTTTTACACTAAACCAGTCACCACCTAATTCTGCTCGGATTCATACTCTTTATATTCTAACTTGTACATAGCCTCCACAGCAGAAGAGGAAGATGAACCCTATTGTCTCTAGGGAAAAAAAGCTTCCAATGTTGTCTTACAGCCCAAATACAACGAAATCTTAATTGAAAATGCAGCAGAATGTTCTACTCTGTCCTCTTCCAGCCTCAGAGAAGTATGGTTCTGGTTGAAGTAATGATTTAAAGTGAGCTTTTATGAATCTGCACGTGGACTGTAAGCATAAGACTTTCTGTGAAAGCACATATACCAGTGACTCCTGCTCCTATGTCATTTTCCACAAATTCTCCATTGTGTGATGGAAATACAGGCAGGCAAAAACACTGTCCTGTCTAACACAGTATACAGGAGTAACGTAGAAAACAGGGGTACAAACTTTTTTCTATTTTTGTTCTCCCACTAAGTTGATGATCTAATGAATTATATTACTGAAGGTTCCACTAATGAACTCATTTCCCCATTTCTGTTACTAGAAGCAGTTCCCTCTTTCTGCTTGTCTTGAATCTCTTTTCATTGCTAATTGAACAGCACAATGAACGGTTTGCTGAGATGTGCAGAGAACACTGTGTGGATGAGATTTTTTCCCCTTACTGCTAGGGAAAAACCTTCATAGTAACAGTCTGGTTCATAGTAAAATTCCCGACTTTTAGGCTATGGGGAAATAAAAATACAAGTAATTTGGAATTAATTCCTGTATTTCATACAACTTCATATAAGTCTATATTGCAGAGTGGGTATGGATAGTAAAGCATCTTGCACCTATTTGTGTTATTTTTTTCCTCTGACTGGACAAATTCATTACTGGTTCTCCTGTTTCTTCTTGTGTCTCATAAATCCTCAGTTCAAAGCAACAGAAATTGATGAGTAACTTATGTGCTTGGGGAGAGATGGAATAACTTGTATAACAAATAGAATCATAGGATATCTCCAGTGGGAAGGGACCCATAAGGATCATCAAGTCCAACTCCCTGCACCTTGCAGGACTACCTAAAACTCAATTATATTACTAAGAGCATTGTCCATATGTTCCTTGTCCTCTGACAGGCCTGGTGCTGTCACCACTTCCCTGGGCCCCTCTTCCAGTGACTGTCCGCCCGCTCAGAACCATTTCTGTTACAAGTGTACCTGCACACCCTGTTGGGGTTTTGTTTCAGGGTTTAGGGTTTTTCCTGTTTGTCACTAATTTGAGGCCAGATGCTTTTATGAGGATTCTGATGGAAGTTGTATGTGGTTTTTCACATCACAAACTTTCTGCCTCTGTCAACCTCCTACTGGTGATATTAGGCTAGCAGCCAGAAGCTGACTGAGCTAAGGTTGCTGGAGCCTCCAAGAAGTGGTTCCTGTGATGCAGGGGGATGTCTCTCTTGCTGCTACCTGAGCTATACTGAGTCTGGAGATGGATATGGAGCAGGCAGCCACTTTCACAGAATCACAGAATATCAGGGATTGGAAGGGACATTGAAAGATCATCTAGTCCAATCCCCCTGTTCCTATTTCTGTCACAAGCACCAATGCCACAACTGAATGTTTAAAAGTGAAATCTCAACTGTTTATTATAAAGCCAGGAATAGCTGTGCTTTTTGCAAACAGCATCAAGAAACTGGAACAAGAACAGCTTGTCTGTTTTCCATGAGACCTCATAAAATCTGTAAAGTGAGAGGAAGAATAATTGCAGTGAGACATCTCATAGATGATTGAGAAGTAATGCATCTGTCTGGCCATTAGATACATGAAAAGCCCCTGCTTTCTCTTACGTGCTCAAGAGATGAGTCAGTATGAGCAGATTGTTTACAGTTTATTCACAACATGGAGTTGTGAACAAAATTCAAAACATGTGTGAGCATTCCTGCTCACACCCGAAGTACAAACTGACTGCATATTACGCTTTGGCACATCCAGCTGTTGTAAGGGTGCCAAGACTTTTTGTAGTTCATTGTTAAAAGTACGTGCAAAGCTGTTTTCAAAATTACTTCCAGATATTCAAGGATATAGAGATGAATTCATAACAGAAATGGGTGATGTAGCCATAATGAACAAGAAACATTTCTTCAGAAATGGTGCCTTGTGGTGACCTGTAACAATTTGGTTTAATCAGTAGCTAAACACAGCAGCCCATGAAATGTCTGAGTTTTGCATCAGTTCAGTGTTGAACGATCTCTGTCTTTTAGGTCCATCTGACGTGTCAGCAATTCTGAAGTTCAGCAGGAGACCCACGTGCCCTGATGCCTCAGTGGCTGCAAGTCTCCCCACGCCCCCAGTGCCAAGGCACAGGAAGAGTCACAGCCTGGGAAACAAGTGGGTACTCTGGAGGGTCTCATCCTTGGGCAGTTTCATGCCTCACAAAGGTTTAGGATAGCAGAACACTCTGGTATTTGAGAGCACTCTGGTATTTGGCCCCTCCATTTCTTGTATGGCAAGACTGCTTCAAGCTTTATGTTTATTCTCTAGGTTTTCTCTTGACGCTTTGTTATTTTTGCTGACTCTGTTCTCTGGTAATGCCAGACCCTGGCAGTACTTGAAAGCTGTGTATCCACCTTGGTCTGTGGATTCCTGGTGTGCATAACTTATTTTTTCTTATTTTTATTTTTAAACATCTTTCTAACACATCTAAGGAAACATACTAGTTGCTTGGCACACCTTATCATTCAGTAAAGTTGTGACCTTTTGCGCTGTTTTACCTGGGTAATAGGGATTGGAAACATTTTTCTTTCCCATTTACCCAGCTAAGTGAGAGCACCCACTCCCAGTTAAGGTTGCAGCATCTACCAAATTTCATAGTTAGGGAAAAACATTTGGGTGACTTCTGTGGGGTCACGGAGCTTTGGTGTGTTAGTTCAGCTTAGAGAAGGACCACTGAGCGGGGCCTTGGCCCGGGTCTGCTTTTTTCTGTTCTTCCTTTGCTTCTGCCCAGGGTGTTTGGGTTTTGTATGGAGAGGAGTCAAAAACCTTACCATCTGCAGAAATGTAATAATTATTACTTACAAAGACCACTAAAATCTGAAATTTGTTTTGATAGTCAAGGAGCATAGGACAGCAGAGGGAAAGTGTGAGCAGTGGCGTTTAATTGCCTGCTACCTGATAACCTATTGATAAGGAAAATCTGGGTGAAGTATCAGGAACCAAGGGCTGCTGTTAGATGCCGTACGAGGGGTTTTGCCTTGTTCTCCTCTTTTGCAGCATGATGTGCCAGTTCAGCGTGGTGGAGAGCAAAAGTGCCACCTTCCCGACGGAGCGTCCGCGCCACCTCCTGGATGACAGCGTCCTGGAGCCCCACAGCCCGCCCCGCGGCCACCCCGGCGGCAGCCTGCTTGCCAACGGTCTCTCCAGAGGTAGGGGGGGCTGGCACTCCAGACACCCCAGGGAAAAAAAAAAGGGCTACTGAAAAGTGGATATATATTTTGAAAGTTACCTTTTCACAAATAAAACTTTAACAATATATAGTTTAGCTGTGCTGAGACTTCAAAAGAAGCATAAAATGAACTTGTGAAAGAGGATGACGACAATTATATTGTGGTACTATAATTAATAGTGTAATTATTATAATAAAAAAAAGTGGTCAAGAGTCTGTGTTCTAAGCATGAAAAAGCCACTTTTAAGTGACTCAGGCTACTTCTGGAATGGGAAATACACTGTGAAGCATAGCAGGTTCCTTAACCAAGAAGAATTTAACACTGTGATACCTTTGAAATTCTGAAAATACACGCACAGCTCACTGTGTTATACTGAGCATTAGAAGATCAGTCCCGGGCAAATTAGAATTGTGAGCTAAATAGCTGTGCCAGGGAAGGAGGGACAAATCAGTCATGGGCTTGGAGGAGAAATAGGGACTATTATTGTGAATACCATCATATTGATTATTTATGGCTCCTGGCAGCAGCTTACAGCTGCCATATCATCTGTTACAGGTGTGCTTGCTTGTTGAAAACAAAGAATTGATGTATGTCTAATAACTTTAATTGACTTACAGATGTAGTGGTAGAAATACTGTCATACAGAGTAACTGAATTTTTTGTTCCTTAAGTGCTTAGCTTTTGAATAAAAAGCAGTATAGTGACAATTAATGTAATGTGTAGATGTCTAGTATTTAAATGAAACAGTAATAACTACTTCATTCACCAGTGAGATATTATAAATGGGGGAGCTCATGTAAGCCTCTTCCAATTTTAGTTTTTACTGTGAACTCTAAATACTTTAATTTTTAAACGTAACATGAGTAAGCAATTTTCATGGCACTATAAAAAGATTATTCCGGTGATCCACATACATTAACTTTATTTTCCCTTGGGTGGTTTACTTACTCCTTCTCTGTACTACTCTTTTTCTAGATAGCAGTGAAAGCTCAGAATTTAGTGAGGAGCTGCCATCAGGGCTTGAAAGGTGAGTTAGCCCTCAGGTACACTCACTGAGCACTCTACAATCTAAGAACTTAATGAATGATCTCTAAGCCCTAAATCAGTAGCTGTTTTTATCAAATTATTGATTAGTTAGGAAAAAATGGCAAGCTTTTTGAAATAAAGCACTGTAAAGTTATTGTGTTTTATTTTGCGTGGACCTGAAAAGATTGGAAACTATCTCTGTCATGTTTACCAAACCCTAACTGTTGAAATCTCAGACTAGAATTTCCCTCATCAGATATTTGCATTCACAAACAGGGGTCGTTTATATGCCACGCTGGGGCCTAACTGGAGGGTACCGATCCGGAATTCTCCTAGGAGTCGAAGCTGTGTCTACAGGTACAGTTCAGGGTCTGCCTTGCTCAGTGTATGGTGCTAAACTATCATTTGGGTCTCTACGCTTTCCTAGCGTAATGTATTTTCTGTCTAAAAGTATCCTTGTATGACCATATCAACTCATGGGAGTCTTCCCCTCCTGCTTGTAAAAACTCCTATTAATGCTAACACAGGGGTATGGCCCATTCAGATGAAATTAAGTTTAGCTATTGATTTAAATAAATATATCTGCTTCCAAATTGCAGAAAACTGTTGATTACTTTGCATTTATGACATTATAGAAGCAGAGTTGTCATGAAGGCCATCTTTGCCTTCTGTGCTAAATAATGATGTTAGAAGGATACCTTCTTGATCCTTTCTCACAATTCATTTCCTGATTTCAAGGACAGCTACCCATAATAGCTCTTTGAGTCAGAGGGCTACAGTATGATGTGTTGATTTTATACAGTAAAAAGATGTTACCTTGGACCCCAAGTAAGAGACAGGACATCTGCAAGGCCATGTGAGGCGGGCACTCCCACTGTTGCTAGTCACTAAGACAGGGATTTTTAAGAAACAGGTAATCCATTTACAGCCCCACAAGAGGTGATGTGGAAATTTATATATAGTTAGGGCGATAAAAGTCATTCATTACATCCATACCTGATCTGGACTTGATAAATTCTGTGGTAGAGGGAGGTGAAGGAGTACACATGAACAGTAAAGAAAATTAGGGTCCTGAAACCATATTCTGCAAATACAGAGATTTAGTAGGAGTTTAAATCTAGGCAGTTTTTATTTTGTATAAATTAGTTTGCTTTAGCCATTGTAGAAGTGTTTGATACAATGTGTAAATCTAAGTACAGCTGTTTTGATTGAGCTAGTGATATCTGATAGCAGCACAAGTTAGAAGTTAGACAGGAATAAAAGTGCATACATTATAAATAAGCAAAGGAATAAATTCTGGAACAATATTTCAACTGTTATACCTGGTTTTGGAAAATACACTCTTAATGTGTCCATGGTAAACTTACTTCAAAAATGTGCACAAGCTAGAAATATAAAATATAAGAAGATTAAAATGTTAAAAGCCTATAAAATCCACAAAGAAGAATTATTCCCTAAAATACATCTCTTACGTTTATCCACTGTCAAGTAATTCTATTGCTTGCATTCATTCTTCCTTTTCTGTAATCTTCTACTGCTTTTACCAGAAAACTAGAGCTGGCAAGAATACGCATTAGCACAGAGGGCACTTCCATTTCATCAAAGAAGGTGCATCTACCAGTCTGAGGGGGTGTTCTTACAGTTTGAGGGTGTTGCTGTGTATATCACTTTCACTGGTGTGTATTAGTAGGACACTGTCATACTCATTCATAGACAGAATAGTGTTCCTCTCACAACTCAGTGGTAGATCATACACGTGTCCTTTGCCTGGTATTCGTTATTGGATGTGATTTAGTTGGCTCTGGTAAACTTCATTGGCCCTTATAAGAATAGCAGGACTGTGGTCACATGGCAATGGAGGGAGGTTGGCAGCGGATAGTTCTAACAGATCATCACTTACCCGATCAATCCTTGGTTGTTATGTTCGTAATGGCTGTTCATATTTCTAACTTTACCTGTACTTCGGTTCTTTCAGTTGTAGCACTTTCTCCCTGTTATATGTAGGAAACTCTCTATTCATCCTGGGAAAGCAAAAAAACCACTTTAATCACTGTACAATAAATGATTTGGCATTGTTACATAGTTTTCCCAATTTTTTTCCAATTAGCCAAGTTAATTTCCTACATTATTTTTTGATGGCTAAAGTTTATTGTAAGCTAAAATTACATTTGTGAGAGCTCTTACTGCCAAACTTTTAATCCATAAATTTCCAGAAATCCAGATAATTTCTGTAATGTGCCAGAATAAAATAGAAAATTTCCTGTTTTCCCTTTGACTTTGGTCCTCAGTATTTATTCTGTTTTGTTATATTTTTTCATGTCAAGGCCCCAGAATGGAACCTTTTGTTGGTTTGTTATTTTTCAAAGATCCTGGTTCCTATTTGATATCTAGGTTTGGAGAATACATATTAGAGAGTCAAGTGTCAGATGATACAATACATGTAAGGCAATACAGAAAAAATATGCTGAGAGCTAAATTACATTGTTTGCTTCTCGTCTTTATTTGTCTGCTCAAATACATATGGCAATGTTTTGTCTCTCTAGCCCAGTAGGGGCCTGCAGCTGCACGTTAGGTGGTTCCACAGGAGTCATTACCATGGAAGGTCCACTAAGAAGAAAAACATTGCTCAAAGAAGGCAAGAAACCTACTGTAAGTGATTCTAGTTCTAATTCTTCCTGTGATTCTAATTCACTAGTGGCTGCTTTAATTTCCAGGATTAGATTAAAACTGCAGCTTGATAGCACACACAAAGCAACGTTTCTTGTTATTATCAATTGTAAAATAATTTTCTGTTCAAACTTTTAACTGCATTATAACAAGTTCATAACTTTTGTATGTCTTCTGATCTACAGATTTTTTGCTTCTCCCTGCATTTGCAAGTAACGTCTCTAGGTTGTGACAGCAGAGCAGGAGTAAAACAGCTCTATAAATCCACATGCCTTTCTGTGAGGGCAGGTATTTAGTATTGTGGTGAAATGGGAAGGCTTCAGGGCATCCACTCATAGCACCAAAGCCACGGGAATTCATACTTAAGCTAATTTCACAGGTTTCACATGGTTCCAGTCCTACACACTTAGAAATTTTTTGGTTTTGTAGAGTTCATTGGTATTTTTAATGTGCAACTCCACTGTTTGGTGCTAAAAGATTTGAAGAATTGCAGAGAGGTCATCTCAATAAATTTTATTGATCAAATGTAGCAGTGTAAGATCTGTCCAGTAGAAGGCAGCACACTATTTTGGTGTGAAGCAGTCAGTCCTGATATATTTATGAGGTACTCGACTAAGATGGATTGTATTCACAGCCAACCATCCAATTTAGGTAGCTGGGCTGATTTACACTAGGAGGCATTCTATCTAACTCCCCATTCCTTGCTTCTGAAATTAACTTTGGTAGCACTTGGACTTGCTTGTGAATAGTTTTTTGAAATGTTGAAGATATGCAGATTTTTTTCTAATTTTTTTCCTTTCTGATTCAGCTCTCCTCATGGACTAGATACTGGGTTATGCTTTCAGGATCAACGCTTCTGTACTTCGGAGCAAAATCCTTAAGGGGCACTGAAAGAAAACATGTAAGTGTTAAATTTTTACAAAACTAAGAATTGTGTGTTCATAAGCAGATCTGGAAGGGTGTTTGAAATGTACCTGCTGTTCCAGACTAGGCCAAAGTCTGCACAACTTTTACAGTCAAAAGTTAATCCCCAGTACAGTCTCAGCTGTGATTGACTTGTCTTTCTCTTCCAGTATAAATCTACACCGGGTAAAAAAGTCTCCATTGTGGGCTGGATGGTGGCACTGCCTGATGACCCTGAGCATCCTGATATTTTCCAGCTAAATAACCCTGACAAAGGTAGATGTTGCAGGATGGACATTGTCTGCATTATATTTCTGTGACAGGAAGTAGATTAATCTCTGTTAATGATTTTGTAGATTACAGAACTTGCAGTGGCACTTATAGAAAAGACTGAAGAGGGAGATTTTCAATCTAGAAATTTCAAGGGAGGGTACAAATGAAATTGAACGTATTTCTGTAATATGTTGTGGTGTTTCTCTCGTATCTACAGAGATCTTGCTGTATCTTGACAGTAACTGTAAATTTCGTAGAAATTGCCCAACCTGTAGGAAATTGCTGCATTCCATGGGCTTCTCCAAGTTTCTGAATGGCTTTCTTAAAATTGGTCAGTATCAAATCTTGACTTACATTGAGGTCAATTAAAATATTATGAAAATTGTTCAAACATCAAGCCATGCACCAAAACAAGCCTTTTATGTAATTATTAATTGCTTTTTAATAATTTATTTTAAAGTGCAATAACTCTTCTGCCTTGATTAAACTTCAAAAACTTGAAAAGATCAGAAAGCCCCAAGAATTATTCTGCACTTTGAGTGGTTACCTAAAGATTTTTGAGGCTTCCTTCACTTTTCATGTTTTCAACTTTGGTGCTGGACATGGATTTGCATCAGCTGTGTGAAGTGCATCTCTTGGGTCAAATACTTGATTGCACAAAGCCATTTACAAAATAATGAGGTAGAGAGGAAACTTGAATAGGACATAGAAGAAAACTAAGTTCACAAATAACAAAAACGTTCATGAGAAGTTTGGCAGTAAGAACAACAGCCTCAATGAGAAGGGAGCCAGGAGTAAGTTGGATGTGACCTAGGTAGTCTTTCCTGTGGCGGTGATGATTCAGCCTCTGTTTGCTTTGCAGACCATGTGTGTTCTCATACTCCCACCACCCAAGGACTGTTGGATAAAATGCCTCTTATTATATGAGCAACATCATCTTTGAGCATTTGAGGTGCAAATTAATTTAACAGTTTACTTTAGGACTTTGGCTTCTGCACATAAATTAGAATCCAATGAAACTATGTGTCTGTCTGCAAATTTAGAGCCTTTGATTTTCTTATTGTATAGGCAATGTTTACAAGTTCCAGACTGGTTCAAGATTTCATGCAATATTATGGCATAAGCATTTGGATGATGCATGCAAAAGCAACAAGCCTCAGGTAACGTTGTGTAACTTATTTCTACCCACTTTTTCATATTTCCCAGAAAATCCTGACTAGAAAACATATCTCTTTTCAGTCTGTGTGCGCACACCATCCTGTGGGGACAGACATAACTCTTGTTTTGTACATTGACTCATTTTTTCAACAGGAGAAGGAATAAAAATTATTTAAAACTACAGAATTTCCACCAAATCAGGGTTTGTTCAGGTCTAGCTATTGGTTTGGTTACCTTAACAGCATTATAACCTCTACACTTACTGCTTCAAGTGAGGCCTCACTGGTGTGAGGCCAGGCTGATAGAGTTAGGGTTGTTCAGCCTGGAGAAGAGAAGGCTCCAGGGAGACCTTGTAATGGCCTTACAATACCTGAAGGCAGCCTACAGGAGAGATGGGGAGGGACTCTTTGTCAGGGACCATGGCAATAGGAAGGGGAATGATTTTAAACTGAAAGAAGGGAGATTTAGATGAGATCTCAGGAAGAAATTACAAAATCAAAGTCAGCTGGAATTTAGTTGAGGTATTTTAAAATATTTATCGGTTCAAATGTTATTGCTATCAAAACCTACAAAAAATAAGAGATGTTGTTTTCTAAAAAAGATAGTGCTTTGGGATTTTTCACTCTGTGATCCCTTTTTTCTGGAAACTAGACCGTTTGTTCTTTCAGGAAGAAATTCTTTGCTGTGAGGGTAGTGAGACCCTCGCCCAGGTTGCTCAGAGAAGCTGTGGCTGCCCTATCCCTGGAGGGGTTCAAGGCCAAGTTGGACAGGGCTTTGAGCAACCTGGTCTGGTGGGAGGTGTCCCTGCCCAGGGCAGGGGGGATGGAACTCAAGGATCTTTAAGGTCCCTTCCAACCCGAACCATTCTATGATTCTGTGATTCTGTGATTTACATGACAGGGTCTGTAAATGCCGTTGAAGAGAGTGTCCTATGAAATGTTATGTTTGTCCTTTATATAGCAGTCTCATTCTTCTCTTGTGGAAAATGTTCATTCTTAAAAGGATTTCCAAAGGTTATATTAATTGGATACTGATCCATATAGGACCTAAAACAGGATGCAGCTGGGAATCTTCTTTACACACTCACGTTCTACCCATGCATACTGATGACTTATTGCAGTACTTTGGCTGTATTTGTTCCATGAATAGAAAAGTCGTTTGAGTCTTTACCTTTCCTTTCAGTTACGGGTTAGCACTCTTTTGGGCCTGTTTGGAACTGATTATACTTTTCACATCGGATCATAAATGATCAGCCCACTCTGTTTTGTAACCTTGCAGTTTCCCAATGCCATAACAGGCTCAGAGGAATTATACTGCTGAATAATTTACAATCTTTTCCAGGTACCTGCTAATCTAATGTCATTCGAATAATTTGCTCTCCTGCCTGGTGCAACTTCAAGTGCCAAACTGAAGAAATTGGCTGTTGTTCTCTAAGGAGGAAGAGAATGGTTTTCTTGACATGAGCCAGCCACAAATATTTCAGCACTTTCCTACTTAACTTGAAAGTGATTCTGACACAGCTTTTAAAAGCAGAAAGTGAATGTTGTCCTTAGGACCAGATATAGTCTCATGCACTGAGTGAACGCAGACAAGTTAGATGGACAGAAGATGAATCCTGACTCCTGCAGAATCCTGGAGCCCTCAACTTTTTGTGGTCGGAGACTGCCATGAACTGATGTTCAACCACAAACAAGTCATCATATCTTCTGCCCGTTCTTTTTTGAACAGTTCTTTTTATTGTTAAGCTGCTTTGTGTGACTGAAGAATATTTGGCCCATGTTGGGTTTCAATTCTTTCTAATGCACAGAATGATTGACAGTGTTAACTTGCTGCAAAATGTCAATTAGAATAGAAAATTGTGGAACAACATTTTTATAATCTAAGTGCACTGAGTTGCTTGGCAATGTGGCTGCCTCAGATTTTGTATCAAATCTCTGGACAGTTCTGCTGTTCACATTTGAGCTATTTGGGAAAAATGTATTTTGGCACAGGACAGTTGATTTTCTTTCCATACATCTATCTTACTTGGGAGCGCTCTGACAATGGATTTAAGGCTGTTTAAATTTATGTTGTGCTAAAGGTCATCTTTCAGTCTCCTGCTAGTGGCATAGTTGCTTGCAAGTTTGGGGTTTTTTTAAGAGAAGCAGATAATTGGGTGTTGTTTATCACATGGCCCTGGCTCCTCAGAATGATTTTGTGTCATCGTCTCTGTTCTGAGAGTCTTCCTGTGGATGTCTCAACTCCAGTCAATTCCAGTACATGATGCACCTTTATGACGCAACTACTGGCCTGTGGCACTGCTCGTATGAAGTCACGATGGTAGTGAAAGCTTGGCAAAACTGTCAGACACCTTCCACACCAGTGTCCAGAGAACAACAAAAAACCACATAGCCGAGCCTCCTCCTCTGACAGAACCCTCTCTGCTTCCACGGCTGTATCCCTGCTGTGCCCTACCATGCCTGTCACTGGGGGCTTTCTGTTCCCATCTAAGTACAGCATTTTTCCTGTTTGAAAGTCTTTTGCCATAAGGCATCAGTATTCAGTCTTCATCAATCACCAGAAAACTTCCTCAGAGCTTCCTAATATTAGGAGAAAGAGAGGAGAAATTTGCAAGCTAACCTCTCACTTAGAAACCATGAAAAAAATGGAAGTCAGTTTAATTGAATAGAGCCTATATTAGAACAAGCTCCCTGGCATTTGGAGTATTTACTTTGTAGACTTGTATGTTTTTCTAAATTTTTATTTTGAAACTTCTCCAATGACTACTACTACAAAAAAAATACCTGTATTGTTAAATGTAGGTCAGCTCTAACTTTTGTGTTATGTTACAGTCCTGAGAAAGAAGCCTAATAGCTACCAGCTTTTCAAGAAAACCAGTTCCTGACAACAACTGCATTAGATCCCAAGATATGTGAAAGCATACATGTAGTTGACAAAGATTTTTGATAGCTCAGGAGCTGCGTGAAAAGAGTGGTAATGCAAAATACATTTATATCTTTTTTTTCTCATTTTTTGCTAAATTAAGGTAACTTTAAACTAGGAAAATCATCAGTGTCTGTGAGGGCAGAGCATCTAATACCATTAGAGACAGTGTAGAAGCTTTTGAATGTAAAGTCCTGTCACCAGTAAATGACTTCAGACTGTTAGAATATGATATAATCTGAATTATTCTGCACCTGTGGACTTCTGTGATTAGTTATCAGTGAGATTGATTATTCATGCAGATGCAAGTGTTATGTGGACTGCCGTTTTAATGAATGTGCCACATATGACCACTTGTATTCTGTATTGGCCTTCATTGGGTTTGAACCATGTGCAGAACAAGGGACCAAAATGGTGACATGCTAACAAAAACAGAACTGTTCAAGTTGAGAGGGTTTTTTGAAGTGACTTTATTAGTAGCCCGTTTCCCTTAAAAGGGAATAACCTGATCTGTCTTCAATATAAGCTAAATTTAAAATGGAACAGTTATTGACATGAAATGTCTTAGAAGCATGTAAATACCTCCTCATTTCTAATCTGATGTGGGGGAAATGAACACTGATGAAGACTCATGTTGCAATTGAGAAAAACTAATGGGTGTTGTACCAACTTTCAGTTATATTTAACAAGCCTCCCTTGGAAAGAACAATAACTGCTGACTGATACTGTAGCAGTAGAATGAGCCTGTACACACTTAGAATTTAATGGCTTTTGGAATTTAAGGGTCTCTAAAGTGTTATATATATTATTGTATGTACAAGAGGTAGCCTTCAAAAAATATACTTTTACTCAAAATTATGAGCCATAGAGCCTGTAGGAGAAGTTACAAAAGGGTCCATTTTCAACGGCTTATAAAACAAATTCCCAACCAGAAAAGAAGCCTCTTTGCCAGAAACCATGGTGTGCCCAAAAACAGTGTGGCATGAAAGAAAGGCAATATTTATGAGTGATTCTGATACTCATCATTTGTCACTGACAGAAGATGAATCTATGGAGAAATTAAACCCTTCAATCCTACTTGATCTTCAAACTCAAATCCTGTTCAAAACCTTGGAATTTGGAAATACGTAAAAAGAAATTTGAATTCCCCCACACTACTAACATTTGAATGTAAAAAGCATTACATAGAAGAAGGATTAACATAGCAAAAATGTTTTACACAATAGGTAAACATCTTCAGTATAGCACAGTTGTGAAATTGCTGCACAATATTTAAAAACAATCAGAAAGATGGCAGTGTAAGAATGTTATTAAAATACCTTAAACTAATTCTAAATTAGTTTTAAATATTAAACAGTTTGTAGCTGCTGATTTGAGGTTTTATGCTGTCATTTGATACCATTTGCTGCCATCTGGTACTTTTAATGTGAATTGAAAGCTGCTATTGAAATACAACATACTGCATATCAGTACTGATTAATACAGCATTTTCACAAAAGTATTTCAAACCATACAAGTTTCTATCCATCAAAGAGAATAACTGCAATAGTTGTGTAAAATTAAACGTTATCTCAGAATTACTATTTTCAGAATTTTGAAGATACAAAATGTACATAGGCAATATTAATTTATTAATGTGCAATTTTGATGTAATTCAGTGCCAAAATGCATGTTTTTCCAAAGAGCATTAAAATGAGGCAAAGAAAGTAGTTTTAAAATTGCAACTTATTTGTCACATTATAGTGTAAACCAATTTCAACATTTTGGTTTGGTTTGTGTGAAAAGTGTTGCACTATTTTTGGCTATATTTTCCAGCAGTTCACTGCATGCCATTTGTGTAAGGACTCTTTCTATAATTGTTGTGACCTGTCTCACCCATAGTAATCCTGGCATTGGAATCTAGGTTTTTGGACAAGTATTTTGTTACCTCAGTCTTGTACTAAGTTGCTCTATTTTTCAGTTTGTTACATTGATAATGATTGTTTCATTAATTAAATACTTTAATGTAAAAAAAAAAAAAAAAAAAAAAAACAAACCAACAACAAAAGTTTGTTTACTTCTACAGCAATTGCATTTGGTTGTATGTTTAGAAAATGTGCAGATTATGTATGCGGTTAACAATAAAATATTCTGGAAAAGAATAGTAGAGGTATGGAAGGAATATTTTAGCTCAAAGGCAGCAGGCATGTTTTATTTGTGAATGAATGATATGCACAGTTGAACAGACTTTATAGGGCACAGTGTGTAGCCATTTAATAGTAAAAGTACTACAGAATCCAGACTTCTAACAGAAAATAGAAAAACCCTTCAAATTTGCAGTTCTTTCAAGTGGGATTTGCAAAATCCAAAGAAGTAGAGATTAATCTATCCTATTGTTTTCCTAAGAAGTGTATTTTATCACTGCCAAACTTGCATGTTGACTTGGATAGCAATGAAAATTTCTTTGCATTTACCATTAAACTTTATTTATACACTTGGATTCTTAGCTCCACCCACTGAAATCAACAGGACAAAATCCTGTTCCATCCAGTGCTTCATCCACTAACAAAATTATGGGCCCTACATTCGATGGCATATCAGTGTAGATGTATGTAGTAATATCTTCTGGTATTAAAATCTGAAATTTGCTTTCTTACTTCAGTGATGAAATCAAGGTTCAGTCAGAACCTTGAACCACCAAACAGCTGACAGCGATACCCTGGCAATTGGATATTCATTGCAACTTTCTCTTTGAAAAGATGAATATGGAAATGTTGACCAATGTCCATCTTCTTTGATAACTTCCCTTCTTACATGTATCATTTTTCTCTCCATCCCCATGTGTAAGAAACCAGGAAAGGAGGGCAAGGTCTTTAAGAGAACCCTTTGTCTCCCTTCTTGCCTGTCTCTGACCTTCGTTGTTTCTCTCTTACCTTTTACTGGGCAAAATAAACAGAAAAGCTCAGTGAACTTTCCCTTTCCACAGAAACAATAAAAACGTGTCAGTTTATTTCAGGATGGTGTAAGGTGTTCAAACATTCCTCTCTTTCCAGTTCATTAACAACTAATGCAACCACCACAGAAAGCTGGGCCAGGAAAGAGGGGCATATTGGTACAAAGTCCAGTTGACAGTTGCCTGGTTCCTTTGGCCCGTTGCCTACACGATTAGACTGGGAGACTTACTGACTCCCACTCTTCCTTCAGCTTGGTCGTCTCCTGACATGACAACAGGGCCAAAAGAAGAGGACTTCACAGAATGGAGATTTCACTGAAGAAACTGTAACTTAAAGGTAAGTGTAGGGAATTTGGAGTCACCTCCATCTCTGAGGTAACACAGTTCCTTTAGAAAGGTAGAAGAGGACTCTAGGCATGAGCACAACCCCTTTGGAAAATCCATAGTGCCTGAGGCAAATTGATGCAGCTCTGGTGCTGTGGTACAGTTTTCTGAAAGTAAGTGTGAAGTCTTAATGGTGAAAGCCTTTTTTTCTAATATTTTTTTCTTTTGTCATGGTGTTGCTGGTTTAGTGTTTTTTGCTTTCTCTTTAAGTAACTGGTTTATATGATGAGTATATATGTTGAGTTCTTATACCTCAGTTAAAAAGGAAGTACCTTTCTAAAGCATTGTCAGGGCCCTGTGACCACTAATTGCCCTGGTGGCCCTGACTGGCTACACCTGGGTCTGCCACACCCCTGCCCACCACACCCCTGCCCACCAGCCCAGGAGCCCATTGAGGCTCAGCTCTGGGCCTTTCCTCTCCAACCTGTGCTGTGTGGGGCTTAGGCCCAGACCCTATGGATCAAACATCATTTACTGAACATCGGAATGTCATGTTACACAAAGTGAGTCTCTGCTAATGTAAGTTCCTTTGAACAAAGCAGTGCAATAAGTATCTCTTAATAACTTCACAGAAATGGGGGGAGCAGTGTAAGAAACGGAGAAGGTCTTGATGCTGTGTACGCATTGGTCAGCAATAAATAAAACGCCAGTGTGTTTTAATTGCTTTTTGGTCACAAATCCAAAACACAGCACCTTGTGAGCTACTATGAAGAAAACTAACTCTGTCCCAGCTAAAAGGAGTTCTGTGTCAAAGACAAAAAGTTGAAACAACAGGTTTATTTAATGTTGTCATGCAATGTTTATTTTTCCTCCTCTGTTTGTTTTCAAAGGACACAGTCTAATTGTTTAGAGCAGGCTAAATTTGTTTAGGCATGTATAGCAGATTATAATGGAGAAGTTTATTGAATGTGTAGGGATATGTGCGGTTTGTCAGTTCTGATGGCACAAATTAAGTATATGGCAACACTGTTTATTGGTTTGGCTTACCTGCTTTGTATTTAAAATAGAAATGGCCAGCTTAATTTTTCTAGAGCAATATTTTACAAATAATGGAATAATACTGTCATCAATTCAATCCTTGCTTTGGAATTTGGATTGTGTGAGAAAGGAAGGATTCTGGTGTTTCAAAAAGTCTTTATGAAAAAGATAAGCTATCAAAAGATTAGCAACAGAAAATGTAGGTAAAGATAGTTACTAATTACAATACGATAGTAGATATTATAGTTGTTAATCTTTGGAATTTTTATTTAAGCACCAGTGGTTTGTGGTGTTACTTTTGGTGAAAAGCTTAAAGCAGAGGATAGAGAACAACTTTCTCCAAAAATAATAAATTAGTAAGGCTATTTGTTAGTGGTGGCTTTTCAGTAAGGTGCTGGATAAATGAAGTGTTAGGCTGTTTTTCTGCCACTGAGTATTAACAACTATTATTAGTAGTATTACCACGTATTAGCGACTGAAACTTTGCGGTCACCTCTCATCAGTTGCCCCCTATCTTCACCCTAGACCAGAAAATGAAGTAACAAGCTGAGAGTTATCAAGAATTAAATGCAATGTCGACATCGTGAAGTTACTGAAATCAGCAGCATGAAAGGTATTCAGCTGTCTCAATACAAAGAAAACAAGTTCTAAAGGAAGGCTACAATATAGATAACATGGGGGAGATTAATAATAGCCTAGGAGTGGCTCTTGAGCTACATCAGTACTTTGTTCCATCTTTTAGTATGGGTAATGTTAATTGTGGAGGGTTAAAGAGAGATGACAGAAAAGGAGGTGTGAAAATAGAAGTTGTACAGCAAAGGTGAAAACGAAATTCCAGTTGGAAAGGGTTGCTGAATAATTTCCATTCCAAAATTCAAAGACAACAGACAAGCTATTGAAGAACTTGTAACGAATGTGTACTAAGTATGTGGTGAGCATAGTGGTAAAATGCAGCAAAAGAGAGCATAAGTAATTCCTTAGTTTAGGAAGGGGGGAAAAAAAGATTATTTAAGTATATGCACGTTTTTGAGTGCAGTCTTGGTGTATACAGGGTTTTAGAAACACTATCAGAAAACAAATAAGGAGAAATGCGATCAATTTGAGCACTCTGATCTAGTGAAAGATGTACCTGCCTATGGCAGGGGGGTTAGAATGAGATGATCTTTCAAGGTGCTGTCCAACCCAAACCATTCAATGATTCTGTGATTCTAACTGGGACAAGAGCTCTTTATTTCTACCTTGCTGCAGAGGAAAACACATTGTGTAACTGTGCTTGGCTGAAAGACTGGGTAGATGTATTAGTCTTCAGCTGATGACAAGGTCAGATGTGTCTGTGCAATGGGATGCATCTGGAAAAAATATAATCCTAGCGTATGTAAAGAAAGAATATTTCCAACAATCATGAGGGTTTATCACTGTCACATACAAATAGACAAGGTTTCTGTTCTCCTGTGCTAGAGATTGATTGGAGCACTGGAGCAACTGGTCAAGGAAGAGTATTTCTTAGGAGGTGGTATTAGAACAGCCTGTCTTGTGTAGTGAAACAGGAATAACTCTGAAGACCAGGAAGTGATGTGTCTGCAATTCATAAATGCAATAGGGAGGAAGAAGAGCTTTTTACTATTAAGGGGAATACCGAAAAAGAACAAGCTGATGCAAAGTAGCTGCAGATACTATTAGCTAAATATAGCATTAAAGTAAATCTGCATAAGTTGTATTCATGTTCTACTTGAATAGTAATTGAAATTAAAATATAAAGAGAAATGTAGTGTTCCTCATTAACCTGACTTTGTATTTTCTGACTATGCATCTGTGCTGTTAATTTCAGAGGATCAAAATTCATGATTCATGTGTTGGGAAACCATGAATTTCACTGCTCAAATAATTACATATTTTTTGTCTTTAGGATTCTGTGTTCTTTTGTGTCAAGTTCTATATTTTGCTCTTTTTCTCTGCGTCTAGAACCTGCTGTTGTGTCAGATCTCCCCACCGTCCCTCATTAGAATCTGTATTTACCTATTTTAATTAGGCCTATAGTACGTAACTAAAGAAATGAGTGCCTGAGAAATACAGATACATAGTATATTTCTCCAGTTCTCGAAGTGTGAGTGTGTGTTGCGGACATATCAATATGCAGGATTATTTTCCAGAAGGAAACTTAAGTGGCCTTAAAAAAATCACCCCAGTGCCTGGGTTTGATTTGCTTCAACAACTCCACACTCAAGACTGTAATTTAAATTAAGGTCTTGGGAGGCAGCTGTATGCCTTGCTCAATAGAGGGAAAACGTGTTTTTCTGGTAGGTGTGGCTGCTGTTCCTGACATTAAAGAACACCAACCATCTAAAATAAAACCTGTCGGCAAACGTCTTCGGTAATGTACCAGTATTTTTTTCCCTTACCATGTTCTGTATTGAACAATTGCAATTTATCTTAAAAAATATTTACATTTTTATCTGGTTAGAATAAATAACTTGTAGGCTATACCTTACCAAAAACTAAATGGAGGACTAAACAGAACTTCACTCAGCTATCTGCTTTAAAAGGTACTTTCTGCTTTCTCATGTTCAGTGTTCAAAACAGAGTTGAAAAGATATATATATTATCATAAATTATTTATAGCTAGAAAAAGCAGAAGAAATAACAGGTAATAAATTGTGTCATTTAATGTCATATTTTAAGATTTCTTTAGTAATAACTATTTATTCTATAAGGCTGAACAATATTTTAAGTCATAAATAGATAAAACCAAGGAAAAAGTGTTAAATGAGACCTACTCTCTGTTGTGAGAATGCTAAAATATGTAACAGACTGGGAATAAAAACGTTCAGGGGAAACATTTTTGTCTGATTTTAGAATATTTAGTAAAAAGACTTGCAGAATTGAAGTTGTTCTTAGTCACAAAAGCAGAAAGCTGTATGACAGCATTAGGCTCTTACCTCGTATTTGCAATTCTGCTCTAAATTGTAAGGACTTCTGGGAACAACTGCATTTCAGAGACAGAAGAGTCAGTGTCTGCTGCTGTTCTGCTTTGTGCCTGGTGCCATGTAGTGAGATTTCTGGGACCCTATGACTATTCTAGTCTGTAAACCAATTTCTTGGTAGCTGGGAAAGACTGCTATAAATCACATCAGCCTTGGCAAGTGGGGCATATTTAACATATGGTGTGTTGTGACCATAGTTCTCCTTACATTGCTTTTCCATAGAAGTACAAGTGTGAAAATATTGCACATTATTCTGAAGACATGGGCAGTTATTTTTTGCCTAAACGCAGTTGAGATTCAGAAGCTAGATTGCTGTATTCAGACGTGAAATTTTATTGGTTGGAAAACACTGCTTTTAAGCAGAAAACCACACCCTAGGGGAATTTTTCAAACCAATCAGTGAAGTTGCCAGTGAATTTAGGCATTTCCAAAGTGAATGCCTTAAATGAACCTATGCTGAGTATGGTATCTGAAGCAAAATCTTCCAATCCCTGCTATGTTTACAACATTGCTATCTGTTTCAGCTATGAAATATATACCTAGAAATCTGGGTCTTTAAATTAAAAGATTTTTCTTTCTCAGCAGCTGGTTTTGTGCAGCAATGGCATGCCTACTAGAAAAATTTTCTTCATCTTGTGCAATAGAATCATAGTTTATTCCATCTTGGCATTTTACTCCACACTTCTTGCTGGCAGTCCAGGATACTCTTCTACTAGTCCTGTTTTCTGATCAAACATGAATTTGGTTGATCTGGGGCACCCTTCTTCCAAGAATCTCTGTAGTACAAGCTGTTTTTGAAGAGACTTGCTGTCATCTCACTGCTTATGATTCATATCTGGATGCCTAAAGATGAATTTGTAGAGGAAACTTTAATCTGAGCTCCACTTGCAGAAGTTACTGCTGGAGAGTGCCATGAGCTCCCTGTCAGGCATTAACGCTTGCAAGGATGAGTGCTGCTAATGACTTTGGCCATCCAGGTGCTCCGGGGATGCTGATCCACTGTGTAAGCGAGGAGCCCAGATCTCCAGTGAGCATAATATGAGGGACCTTCCCTGCAAGCCCTGCCCTGTACAGTGCTAAGCAGGGGAGAGCTGATAACTGAGAATAAGCTTTGTACCCCCATAGATTTCACCTGTCTTTGCCAAGTTGTGTGAATTGACCTTCCCTGATATGTATTGTCCCATCTGGTCAACTACAAGTTAGGTAATTTATGCATTAGAGGTTGTGTCTGGACCATAATGTACAATCCCCAATTGCCATATTTTTTATGAACTTGATTAATTCTGCATACATTTAATTTATATATGTGCCCCTAGCTTGTCTGTGAGAAGCCTGGTGAGGGTTTTTTTGCTGTATAATTTACATACACGCTATGCAGGGGACTAAAACATAGAGGTTGTTTTGATTTAAAAATTACTGCCTAATTATTTACTTGGATGTTCTAAAATTTAGACTACAGAAAATAATGAATAGTGGCTCATTGTTCTCCTGTATATAGACCTCTATCATATTCTCTCACAGAACCCGGCATGTACAGAAAGTGTTCCACACGTTTGATATATAGAGGCATTCGGTGTCATATACAGTATTATCCATCCTATTAAAGGTGTGTACTGTGATTGATTTTTTCATAAAAGCATAGTAGCTTGATCTCCAATTAAGTCAGTGCAAATTGAAAGAGATTTGCTCTCCATCTTGCTTGTGAAATTCTTGAGCAATGATAATAAGTCAGTATTATCTCATATTTTCTTTTCTGCAGATGTGGCAGCATAAAGTGCAAGGACAAAGAAGTTTACATCCACATTTAGATACATTCAAAATGTGTGGAGGGAAAAAGTCTTACTTTGCTGCTGCTGTGTGCATTATTATTCTAACTTCAACGGTCACGCTTTCATATCTTAGGCTACAGAAACTTTCTCACCTGCCAAAAATAATTCAAGAAAGTAGTAGATGTAGAGGAAAAATTACCAGTAGCACAATAACGGCATTAAAAGATAACAGAACTTTTATTATATCCCCATACTTTGATGACAGAGAAAGCAAAGTCACTCGTGTGATCGGGATTGTTCACCATGAGGATGTAAAACAACTATACTGCTGGTTCTGCTGTCAGCCTAATGGAAAGATATATGTATCAAAAGCAAAAATTGATGTTCATTCAGACAGGTTTGGATTCCCTTACGGTGCAACAGATTTAATTTGTTTGGAACCTGAAAACTGTGATCCAACACATGTATCAATTAATCAGTCTCCACATGGAAATATTGACCAGCTGCCAAGGTTTGAAATTCAAAACCGCAAGGCTGAGACCTTTTCTGTTGACTTCACTGTATGCATCTCTGCCATGTTTGGAAATTACAACAATGTCTTGCAGTTTATACAGAGTGTAGAAATGTACAAGATTCTTGGGGTACAGAAAGTGGTGATCTATAAGAACAACTGCAGCCATCTGATGGAGAAAGTCTTAAAGTTTTATATGGAAGAAGGAACCGTAGAGGTAATTCCCTGGCCGATAAACTCACACCTCAAGGTTTCTTCTGAATGGCAGTTCATGCAAGATGGAACACACATTGGCTACTATGGACAAATCACAGCTCTAAATGACTGTGTATACCGTAACATGCAGAGGAGCAAGTTTGTGGTTCTTAATGACATTGATGAAATAATTCTTCCTCTTAAGCACCCAGACTGGAAAACAATGATGAGCAGTCTTCAGAAGGAAAACCCAGGGACTGGTGTTTTCCTCTTTGAGAACCATATCTTCCCAGAAACCATGTTTACTCACGTGTTCAACTTTTCATCCTGGAATACTGTGCCGGGTGTTAACATATTACAGCATGTTCACAGAGAACCTGACAGGAAAGATGTAATCAATCCCAGGAAAATGATAGTTGATCCACGCAAGGTGATTCAGACTTCAGTCCACTCTGTCCTACGTGCTTATGGGAACAGTGTGAAGGTTCCTATGGATGTTGCCCTCATTTATCACTGTCGGGTGCCCCTTCAAGGAAACCTTCCCCAAGAATCCCTCATCAAGGATACAACACTGTGGAGATACAACTCATCATTAATCATGAATGTTAACAAGGTGCTAAATCAAACCATACTGTAAGCTCACAAATGAAACCTCAGTTGTAAGGAGGGAAAGTGGAGAGCTACCCTTACTGTGGGGAGGCAGAGGATATAATTTAAAGATCACAGTAAAATCACTTCCACTTGAAGTTTATGTCTTGCAGAGACATAGGAGAACAGCTCTTTTTTGTACTGTACAAAGGTAAATGCATTTGATTTGTGAACTGAGACGTGGTACCTTGTAAGAGTCTGCTCTTGTTAAGTGATCAAGTGCTGAATTGGGTTCATCAGGTAAGTCTCCGTTGCAACTTTGTAAGATGTGAGAGCCGTGGCAATAGTAAGAAGATAGCTCTTTTGCTTCCCTATAGCTATGAGAGATCATCATTCAAGGCCTAGGAAGTGACCATGAAGAAATTAGAAATTTAATGTACCAATATCCAGCTTTCTCTCTTTTTCTTTTCCTCTCTTCATATATGTTTTAGCTAGTACAGTGAACCTGTAAACTACCTGAAGAAAGAATGAGTTGATTTTTGATTATTTTTATGTCTGAAGTGCTTGGTGGATAAAAAAAGATATAGCTGTGCTTAGTGGTGCCTATTAAAAGATGATGGATGGTTGAACAACTACTTACGATATGTAATAGTTTGGGGTTTTTTTTTCTGGCCTTGAAACCACATAACAGGGTGTTTCTTCATTCACAAAAATTGGACATCAGGTGGATAAATTGAATTATGTCATTCCTTCATGTAGCTGTATGGGTACAGAAACTGTATCTTTTCTAACCTCTTTCCAAAAATAGTGCTGGGTAAGTTATTAACTTGTTCTCAAGGGCCAGACAGAAAGCAAAGCAAATGAAAACAGTTTGCTCACCGTAGTTTCACAATTACAGTAATATTTTTCTGTTTGCTGAGGCCACAAAGCTATGTGCATAGTACTGATGTGGTAATGTGTTAGAACCTCCCTATGAAGGGGTGTCTGGGGTTGGTGACAGTCTGACACCTCAATGTGTGTTGAGAGGAGGTATGCTTTTTTGAATTTCTACACCAGTGTCATGTTTTTCATTCCTTCATCTGTTTTGTGGTAGCACATACCTATGGCCTTAAGGAGCTCTGTCAGTGGTTAGTAGCACTGGCTAGTAGCAAATGTCCAGGTAGAACTTTTACTGGGAAATGTTCGAGAGACAGTCCGTAAATAACTGTTTGCTAATTGTATTTATAATAATAATCAGCTGCTGTGTAACAGGCTAAACATTTTATAAAACTACAAGGGTAGAAGAGCAGTGCAGTGTGTATTGGATGCTTTGTATCATGCTTTTCTGTTTACATGTTCTGGACAATACAGACAAGGAGAAATTAAGAGTTCTTAATTTGTTTAAATTTTTCTGCAACTTGTGGAATACTTGTGGCAGAATCCCTTTCCAGCTACCACTTCACAGCTTTTAACAAACTGTAGTATTTGCTTCACAGCGGCAGCAGCATGTCTCAAAGTCTATCAACAAAAGCTGCATTAATATCAAAGGGGTTTCCTACAGTGGTACTTTCTTGCGTGGCAAAAGGTCCATTTAGAATGCTAGTCATACAGTTTAGAAGGAGTATCTGAAAGTCAAACTCCCTGCTCAAAGCAGGGTATAGTCACGTGGTTTGCTCAGGAATTGTTCTCTCTGGGCAACCCGGTCTATTCAACAACCCTCACAGTGAAGAAGAGAGTTGAAATTTCTCTTGTTGCAATTTCTGACCAGTGGCCCTTGTCCTGCTGCATGATGCTGAAATCGGTCTGACTTGTGTTTTCTCTACCTTCTTATGAGATAGCTGGAGACAGTAGCGGTGCCTCCCCAACCCATCCAACTGCCACCTTCCCTTTCTGCACCGTTCTCACTGCATGACTGAACTCAGCTCTCAGGTTTCTCAGACACCTTGTGTTCCACCTCCCTCTCCATCTCTGAGGCCTCACATTGAACTTGCTCCACTGTGTCAGTCTGTTTTGTACTGGGGAATTCAACACTGAAATCATATGTGGCCTTGAGCATGGAGCAGAGGTGAAGAATCCCTTCCCTCAAACTTGTAGCTATGTACTTCTTAGAAAGGCTCAGTATATGGTTGGCCTTCTTAGTCACAAGGGCATGTTGCTAAATCCTGTTCAATTTGCTGACCTTTCATGTAAAGTTGCTTTCCATCTTGTTTGCGCCAACCTGGCTGTTGTGTGGGGCGATTGTGTCAGGTGCATTTGCTTTGGTTAAGCTTCATAAGATTTCTGTCAGCCCACTTGTCCGGTCTGTTGAGGACCCCGAGAATATCATTCCCTGATTCCTTGCATATTGACGACTGCTTCCCCTTCCCCTCCAGATTAGTGTTGTTGAAAAGTTGCTGGGAGTGGACTCTGCATCATAACGGTCACTAGTAAAGTAGTTAACCAATTCTAGCCCCTTAAGAACTGGCCTCCTGTTAGATTTTTGTATCACTGATGATCATCGTTTGAGCATGGCAGGCCACTCAGCTTGCAGTCCAAATATTCACTCTGTATTTCATGGATTTGGGTGCAAGGACATTTCTGGCATGTTGCTGTCTAAACTCCTGCTGTGGAGTAATCTTTCAAAGCTAACACAATATTTTATAGATGGCCCATCAAAACGAGGCTCCTTTAGAGTAAGCTGCACATCGTACACAGTGTAATTACTCCCACATTAAGAATTATGAGAACTGGGTGTGAAGAAAACTTATTGAAAGCTTTCTGTTTCATGTAAGTTTGAATGAGAATAAAACCTCTAAGAGATGATCATTTGTGCCCCAGTCAGCATGGTCTATGAATTTGGCTTCCGATTGATAAAATCCTTAACTACAAATACACTTTCAAATTAAGTTTGTGTGAATAGAGGTGGAAAGCTGAGTACTTAGGACTCCAGCCTTGTATTCTAGAGATGCTGTTCCGCTGTGACTTCATGCAATTCCTAACACATCACTCAAATGCTTCTGTATAAAACTCCCTTTCTATTGGTACAAGTCATACTGCATAAGTTTGGGGGCTTTGGCCTTTGTTCAGTACTAAGTATAAAATTAGGTCTCCTTGGACAGTGGGAAGAAAAAAAAAAAATCATAAAATAGTGTCATACAATAGTATCATACAACAGTAATAATGATAGGCAGTTTTATCTTTTCAAGGACATGAGCCAGTCTTCATTAAAACTCATGTTTTCAGATTGTTTAAAGAAAAAAGACATTAAGGTGATATTTTATTGTAAGGGAGGAAGGAGAGGAAACCAACCTAAAGCATTTCTAAAGCATGTGATGTTAGAGATACAGCTTTTAAGTACATGTCAAATACCACAAAAGTATGTGGATATGTATTTGCTACTCAATAGTTAACTTGTGTATGTCAGGTCTCCTACAGTGATCAAAGCAAAAGACCTTTTTCTACTCCTATGCTTTTCTTCAGACTTTCGGTTTATTTTTTTTTCCCCAGAGGTGTGGCATTCTCACTGTTATTTGCCCCTGGTTTCCAAATCTAGATGTAGAAAGTACTTAAGTGCATGATTATATTAACTGCAACTTTTGGAAAAAGTGAATGGCTGCTAGACATCATTTAATATAAGAGAGCGACTCTTGCTGTAGAGATTGAACATCATCTTCCCATTCATTATATTCCTACCTACCTGTGAAACTAAGTTATTTCTCGCACAATGTACAGGAAATATGGACTACAGAACACTGGTTAAGCTATTCTGTGTTACCATCAGCAAATATGATGAATACTGTCAGAGGTCCTCTAAAGTTAATTGTTATGGCAAGCTCTATCAGATAGATGAAAAGTCGGCTCATTCTTACTGGGGAGAGTTCATATTGACGTGTTACCAAATTTAAACAAACTATTTCTGTTAGCATCTGATCCTAATTAAAGGACCTATTTGATTCTTCTGTTGCAAAGGGTAAGTCTTTAAAGCTATCATAAGAGATAAGCTATCATTTTGAAGAGAATGATAATGAAGAGAGAAAGGGCTTGATATTTCTTATTTGAGTTAAGCAGCCATGCACTGTAACCAGTATTTGCTCTTGCATGTACAAAAGCCTATGGTTCTAAAATAGCTTCCCCTTCTGTTTCAACAAAAAAAAAAAATAGGTCAGAAGTCAGGTAAAGCATTACTTCATTTCAGACTTGATGGTGGATTTGAATGGTTTAAATGTGACAAGCTATGCTTCAGAGCCCAAATAGGTATGCTTAAACATGAGTACAGACAAAATGTTGTGGTGAATACTGTTAGCATGCTGTATTGCATTATGTCCAAAACAACCCATTCCCAAATGCCCAAATAAAAGTAAATGATTGTGCATTGCATGATGATACCATTAGGTGTGCAACTTTGGTTCATGCAAAGTCTCATTTTATGGGCACACTGCTGATAGTCCATATATTCCTGAAGATTCTGCGTATGTGAGCTTTTCAGCCATGTTCTTTCCATAACACCAAATGGATACTATGGTCTGGCATACTGGTGGCAAAAACCAAGCCCATATCATTTTGGCCATTTAGTCCGTTTAACCAAGACGTTTCTCCAGCCAAAAAGCTTGAACCTCTCTTTGACTTTCTATACTCTGGTAGAGGCCAGCGGCTTATCAGTTTTTCTGTCCTCAAGTCCATTATATACAGGTATCTGTTATCAAACAGTAGAGCAAATATCTCTCCAAAGCCCAGCAAGGACACATTTGAGAAGTCAGGAGGTTTGATAACCCTAGAAGACAAGACAACATTGTTAGAAACTGTCACGATGTAGTCATGAACCTGTATTACTAAAACAAATCCTTATGTGTCTATAGAAAATGTGTCTTATCTCACGATTCTGAAAGCAGTTAGAAAGAACTGGATTCAAATTTTTCAAATTGAGCAACTGAACACGTAGCGGCAGTAAGGCCTGTGGTTTCAGTTCTGCCTTTGTGCATTCAGGACAGAGCCTTCTGAACAAAGGTGAGGCTTGAAAGGGACTCTGCACAGCACACAGGGAAAAAAAAAAAAAAAAAAGAAAAAAAAAAAAGTCCTGTTTCCAGATACACATAAATGAGCAAATGTACTTGTGTTTTACAGTAAATTTCCATAGGGATTTCATGCGCCAGTATCTTCAAATTAAGAGGTAAAATCTCTTAATGTTTTTTGACCACAGAAATGCCGTCTTGCAGTAAGATAAAATTGTTCAAGATTGGTCCTTAGCAGAGTATGTTTTTACTGACGCTTAGCCTAAGTTAAGCATTTTCATCTTAGAGAGAAATAAAAGTATTTGTTAGTTCCTCTACACTTTTACGATATTTTTTGCCTTAATAAATAAAAATTGGAACAGAAGCTGAAGAGAGTAAGTTTTCCACAACTGACAGCACTTGATCATAGCGTTACATAAAGCACATAAGTGAGGCACAAAAATGTATGGAGATGAAAAATCTGTTCTCAGCAGTAAAAAACCATCTTTCTCTTTTGAGATTAAATTACTCAGTTATTCTTATTGATAAGAAGAACTTCTTTTGGAGTAGATCCTCCTATGGCAGATACAAATATTTGCACCATTTCAATTAAGAGTCTGCTTATAAACAGCTTTAAAATGCATTTTTTTTAAAAAATAAGTTGCAATCTTTGGTGCCACCATTTCTGACAGATACAGCCTTATTCTTAATATGAAAGCAAAGTGTTGTCCTCTTTGATCCCTTACTGCAGTCTGATAGATTTCACTGTCATTCCACAGCATTATCAAGAATGACAGATCAGTAGTGCTGTAAGAAAAAAGTATTTTTCTTGTCCCATCAAAGGATCCCAGAAACAGTCGTCCTGCTCTCTGTAGAGCAGTCTCCATGGCAACATTAACTTCTAGTCAGTACAGTTTCACATTCACAACATTCTCTTACTAAATCCAAAACACAGCACTATACCAGCTACTAGGAAGAAAATTAACTCTATCCCAGCCAAAACCAGGATACAACTACAGCACTGCAGTCTGATTTAAGTCTATATTGAAACTCTTCAGTTTATGGAATGAAAATATGATAGAGGACTAGCCTGTGGCCAGAAACCAAAATAGTAATCAAATGATTCATATTAAACAGATGATATATTAGAATTAAACCTGGTAATATGTGTAAAGTGTTTACAGAATTTTTATCAAGATCTTTTGACCTACATCTAAAGTAAATTATTAAAACTAATATGTCCCATTTCTTACTTATTTTAAGAAGACTAAGTCTTAAACTGAAAGATTTACCTGAGAATATCATAGCTGGCAAAGTCCCACTGGTATAATCCTAGTGCTGAACTGCACACAATGTATTGACCATCAAAGTGCAGCCTAGGCTGTAGGGAGATGCTGCGATCTTCAGAAACAGACAGTGTTTTTAAGCATTTGCAGTTTATTTCCCTTCCAATGGGCCAAATCTATAATTAAAATACAGTTTAAGACCATAAAACATTACATTATAGACCATTAGACAAATAGAGTAGGCCTCACAGTCTCTCTTTAAGCATTGGGTAAACATACATTTTTTTTTTCAGAAATATTTATCTCCTTTAGGTAGGAACATCGATTCTGTAAGTGACTTGTCTTACAGTACTGTTGCAGTACATGTTGTTTCTAGCCTAAAAAATCCCAGTAAAAATTGGTGCTTTAACGAACAGAGAAAAAAAGTCAACCATCTAATTGGACAGAAATATAACAATATCTCAGTTAAAAAGCAATTCCATAGCCCCAAAGTATTTACAGAACTTTCCAACCCAGAAATCCCCAACACTAACAGTACTTGCAGTTATGTGCTTTACTGTCAAATTAACACATTAGGCATGCACTGAAAGCACTTTTTTTATGCATTTCCATTCATGTAGAGCCATCATTTAAATGTAAACATGAAGGAAAGCTTTGAAAAGTTAAATTCCAAGGAGTTTCACGTTTTGTATGCAATGTTACAAGCAGGGAATATTGAAGAAAGTAAAGGCTTATGTTTGTAAACTTCAGCAAAGCACTCAAGCATTTTATTTCCATGGGTACCGAAATGGTAAGTGTATGATATATAGTACGTACCTTGATTTCATATTTATCTGCACTTAGAAGAATATAATCCCCAGGACTATGCATAAGAGATTTGACTTTGCACTTCTGCAAAACTACCTGTAATTGCAGGATGTAACGATTTATGTTGATGCTGTTAAATAACCAATTTTCATTTGCATTTTTAACTTCATTGACAACCTGTACACTATACTCTTAAGACAATACAAATACTTTTAGCATCTGAAGTGAAACTACGGTTTACTTTTCTTGTTCCTACTGTATTAATAAGCAAACATATGTACTTCACCTCTATAGTCACCCCTCCCACCTTCCAAGTTCTGAAATACTCAGAAGAAAAATATTGATTTTTGACTTAAGAACACCTTTCATGCTCAGATTTTGGTTATCAAGATCATTAGATAATTTTCAAATTATGTAGAAAAACTTTCTTTCAGAACCATTGCTTTTATTTAGTCTTTGAATCAAACACTGATTTCTAATATTATTCCAGCTGCTTTTGAATGTAAGTATCTTCTGAAAGCCTTAGTTGTAGCTTCTCTAAGTATTTTTTCTGCTGAAATGTTATTTTGCAGTATTTTCTCATGTTCTTCAGATTCTATACCAGATTCTACACAGGTTAGGATTAGAAAATAGAAATTTAGAACATATTACAAACTTATTGCAAGTAAGTGTTTTGCAAGATTCAGCAAAAATCAATAATCCCACCTTAGTGACCCATTCTGTGTGTCCGGTAAGGGTATTCAGGCACGTTCCTGTTGATAAGGCCCATACTTTCACAGTGAAGTCTGCCGAGCCACTGACCAGAATATCAAGGTCATCATTGTAATCCACACTAAAAACTACAAAAAGGGTACTAAATGAGGAATCCCAGTCTGTATGCATGTGTTTTTCTGTTGATCTTGAACTGTATATATGAATTGATGCTCTGGATTCCTAAGATTACATTGCAAAAATACTGATTTTTGTCCAAATTAAGAGCATGTACATCAATGGTTTCTTTATGGTTGGAATATGGCAAAGTATAACCTAAGCTAGTTCCTTTTTTAAGAGTTCTAGTAAATCGATTCCAGCAGGATTAGTACACATGATACATCCTATTACTCACAGCAGAGCAGACCTACACCTGAGTTGAGGATATTTTGCATCAGAGGACAGTGAAGTTAATTATAATGGAAACGTAAATACAGATTCCCAGGTCCTATTGTGTTCTTTGCCGTAAGCCTATCTCATCTAGGGATACAAAGAATTGCTACTGCCACGTGCTCCCTGCCACCTATGGTCTGCACCTTTTTCATAGACACAAAAGTAGTGAATAGCCATGGCATTTAGTATTATTTCCATGCAAATGCAAAACACTACATGGCTACATTTTGGCCTTATTCAAGGGCAGACTGGCTGCTCCCTGCCCCATCCCACCCCCCAAGATATCTTGGGATAGAGCCTAAAAAACAAACAAAAAACCCAAACAAAACAAACAAACAAAAAAGAGCTAACTTAGATGACAATTTGTTTGATGATGATGTATATTACTTGACTGGTGAAATTACAAATTGAAAAATCCAACATACCTGCACCAGTGTGTCCTCTAAAATGCTGTGTCTTTGCCCCAGAGCTCCATTCCCAACAGGCTACTGTATTATCAAAAGATCCTGTTACAAGCTTTTGCTCATCAAACTTCACTGCAGCACAAGTGTGTGTCTGGATACCGTATATGCACTGACCTGTGCTTACATCCCACAGTTTTGCAGACAAGTCATCTGATCCTAGAATAGAAAAGAACAGGGCAATTGGAAGCAAAGCACAAGTAATATTTCCAATCCTCTACTGGTCTCACGTTTGTCTTACAGTATTTTCATGGAATCACAAAATAGTTATGGTTGGGAGGGACATCTGGAGGTCAGCTCTTCCAAACCGTTTCCTCAAGCAGGGCCACCTAGAGCCAGTTGCTCAGGACAACCAGATGGCTTTGGAATATGTCCAAGGATGGATCTTCCACAATCTCCCTGGACAACCTGTGCTCAATTACTCTCACAGTAAAAATGTGCTTTAGGGGGGACCTCCTGCCATTTTTCAGTTTGTATCTACTGCCTCTTGTCCTGTCACTGGACACCTCTGAAAAGACCCTGACTCCATCTTTTTTGCACTCTCACTTCAGGTATTAAGTACACATTTAAGATCCTCCCTGAGCTCTCTCTTCTTTAGGATAAAAAGTCCTAGCTCTCTCAGCCCTTCTTCCTATGAGTGATGCTCCAGTCCCTTCATCATCTTCATAGCCCTTCACTGGACTCTTCAGTGTGCCCATGTCCCTCTTGTACTGAGGAGCCCAGAACTGCACACAGCACTCGAGGTGTGGCCTCACCAGTGCTGAGCTGACAGGAAGGAGCACCGCCCTCAGCCTACTGGCAACATTCCTCCTTAAGCAGCCCAGGATATCATTAGCCTTCTTTGCAGCAAGGGCATATTGGTGGCTCATGTCCAACTTGGTGTCCACCAGGACCCCTGGCTCCTTTTCTGCCAAGCAGCTTTCCAGCTGGGTGGCTCCCAGCATCTACTGGTGCCATGGAGTTGTTTCTCTCAGGTGCTTTAAGTGGGGAATAAGGCCTAATCTTAAGTCTTGTCATTACAGTAAAGCCTCTTGTTTTCATGGTAATTAATCTACCAGATCCATTTTCTCCATACCCTTTTAGCACCTTCCATAGATTCCAGCACTGCCTCTGGCTGACAGCGTCTACTGAAACAGACCCATCAAAGTTTTACATGATACATCCCTCTCAGGTCTGCAGAGCCACCGACTATACTGCAAGCCTAAGATTGTTTCAGGTAGGAAAAGAGTCGACCAAATCACGAAAGACAGCAGATGAATAGCAGGAACCATGACCTACCAGTCTCTTTTCTCTCCCCAAAGTTTCCTTTTTATTTTAAACTTGTAACAAAGTCCAGACTGCTGGCTTTGGAGAACAGAATAAAACCCCGGGCCCTTACTACACCCATTGTTTCTCCTGGTGGTTTCAGCACGCAAAGGTGCCACTTTTCAGAAAGCTTTGACAATGCTGCTTCCTGTGTATTTACATTCCCCGCTAAGTAGGAAAGTGAAAGACTGGCTAGAGTCTAGTTGTTTGTTTCTAGTAACTGTCTTAACATACCAACAAATGTGGGAGTACTTAGCCTGTATTCCCAAATTCTATAGCTTTGTCATCTCAAGTGATTGGGAAATCCTTGGAATATGCTCTGAAAGCAGTTCTGTTACTATTCTTTCACACTTAACATTTCATATTTGTTGTCTGCATTTTTATGCTCAAACTGAAATTTTGAATTCTGCAGTCTTCAGGGAGGAAGCTAAAAATATCATTACAATGTGGAAGTCAGACTAGTACAGGCCTTCATATAAGCACTCACATAATTTAAGACCTGAAAGTGCCAGTGCTTACTGACTGTATCAGAGAAACTGTCTCGTGTCAAGGAAAAAAGACAGACTTCCTGCCATACCTTGGGAGACTGCAGTGATCACATAGCCCAAACAAGGTTCCTTTAACTGGAAGTTATCCTCTAAGACGATAACTAACATATCTGTACTTCTCAAATGGGCTTACTGATCTGAAGCATGATACCGGCTGTTACTGGTTTTTTAACCAACAAAAAAATTGGTCTCCTTGTTTTCCTATTAAAGTGACTAATGAGTTTATTAGTGTCCCGGGCATTTCAGAAACTAAAAAAAAAACCCACGTCATTTTAAATCATCTTAAACTGCATTAGCAGTAAACAATCTGTCTGGTAAAGGAAAAGCAAAATATCACTAATCATATCAGGGGCAGGGGCAGAAAAGAAAGCATTGTAAGACTCCAGGTTTTCTGTCCTTCCTACCTGTACACAGAAGTCCATCTTTATAGTAAAGTGCATATACTCTGGCACTGTGTCCAATTAAAGAGGATGTCTCAAAGGCTTCGTGGTCCTTCAGTTGCTTCATCCTTAAAATAGCCTTTAGGTAAACCTTCTTCCAATGCAGAGGATCCTGAACAGAGTCATCTATTTGCCAACCCAAATTCTTACATGCAGTCTGCCACACCTCTGTACAGGCACTTATAACCTTATTCCACTGCTTAGAGACGAGGCAACATGTGAGTAAGGTCTGAGGATCAAGCCATTTTAACAGATAAAAACTAAGTTCCAATGGAAGAAGTTTGAGGAAGTCCCTCTTGAGGAGAATCTCTAGATTATTGGAGAGGTGCCTGAGCTGGACTGCTCCACTCAAGCTAATCAGGTGATCCAGAGTTTCATTTTTCTGCAAGTCCGTCAGAGAAAGAAATGTAATAGAAATGTTATCAAGCCATGCTTCAAAGTCCTTTTTCTCCATAAGGTTATGGAAAAATTTACCTGTGATACATCAAAATACTGTATTAGTTCTGTTCAGAAAACAAGGTAAGCATCACATCTTTATTACTTGTACATCAGTATTCTAAATGGCATGTTAACATGTAGACTTAAGTGACCAAATGCGTTTTAAAATATTGGTTAGGTTAGGACTAAGAACTTGCATGCAGTTTGAACTATCATTTGTCCCGCAGCAGGCTCAGAAGTGAACTGTATGGAGCTAGTGAATGTTAGCAGACATTTTGAACATTAACATTTTTCTTGTTCTAGGTTAAGACTTTCAAAATCTGAATCCAGTAAGGTAAGGGTTAGTTTATTCTAGCACATAAACACCGTCTTGTCTTACAGTTTATTTATGGATTATACTGATACATGGAAGAAACCAAAGCATATACACAGATTGATAAGCCAGTTACAGACATACCTTTGTCCTGAACTATTTTAAACACAAAGTAGCCAACTGTAGTTTTTTTAAAGATATAAAGAGATGTCTGAAAAACTGTTTTGAAGGACATGTTACCCAACTTTCTTTTTGGCACGTGTATAGACTATAGACTGTACTGGCCTAATATCAGTTTTGCCATGTTTGCACTGTTTTGACCTAAACACTTGCGGTGTTTGGTTTTTTAGATTACTGGGGTTTGTCCTATTTTTTTAATTTCCAATGAAAAGAACTAACTGTGAAACTGAAGGTTTGAAATACAAGCTGCTGAACTACATGATCTCTATACATTTATACTACCCTTGGACAAGTAATTAACAAGATAAACATTGGCCAAACAATTAAAAAGCCACAATTATTTCTTTTATCTGGAACATCTCATTTCATTCACTAGACAACTGGCTGTATTTAATTTATAGAAGCTCCCAAACCCAAAGAACTGAGGATTCTGAGTGGGAGTCAACTCTATACAGGCATTTTACTTTCATAGAGTATGATCTTAAAGTACACCTCTTAACATAGTAAAGTAGTACAGAAAAGTGCAGCCTTCACTTTGAAAGGCTGCACATGCCACACAATCACTGCTAAAAGCATGAGAAGGTACTGGGCAAATGCACAGCAACAGCTGCTCCTACCAAGTCACAAGTTCATACAGTAACTTTTACTGTTTTCCTTAGCAGGAACTTACCAGCTTTCCTTAGCACATATGACAGAGAATATATTTGCTGTTCTAAGAGACATGTGTTCTCTTTAAAAAAAAAACCAAACATTTCTAACAGGCTCTCTATGAATGAAAAATAGGTGAGCTCTAAGGCATTGCTGTATTCGATAACACGAAGTCAATACTGAAATCAAAGGCTGCTGTGAGGCCCCACAACCGATGCCGTGAGCACGGGGCTCTTCTGGGTGTCATCCAGCGAGCCCCTTACGCTCCCCGCCCGCTCCCATGTACCTCCGCAGCAAAAACCACGGCGAGGGCTGCAGACCTCCAGCGCCGCTGCTGCCGGCGCCGCTCGCCCGAGTCCCGCGGGCCGCGGCGCTCACCTCAGGTAGCGGCCCGGCGCAGAGCATCCTTCGGCGGGCAGCCGCCGCGGCTGGAGGGGCTCCCCGGACCCGGGCATGGGCTGGGGCTTCCCTGCGGCCATGGCTCCCACAGCAGGACAGGCTCCCGGCGCTTCCGTGGCCCGAACAGCAACCTGCGGGCACCCACAACAGGAGGCCGCGCTCGGGCGGTACTAGGTGCCTCTGGCACGGGAGAGGAGGGGGGCGAGCCCGCACCACGGCCCCTTTGCCGGGAGAACCGGCCGGTACCGTGGGAAGGCGCTCCGCTGGACCCGCTGCTCTCTGCAGCCAGGCAGCTTCCGTCGCACGCCCTATACGTCACCACTCGCGCCGCCGTACTCAGCTGCTTCCGTAAGGGTTGGAGTCCTGAGACGCCGCGGCAGCATCGTGCCTGGGGTACCGGCTCGTTTCTGCTCCGCGTCTCCGCCCCTCTACCGCTGCACGCACAGCCCAGAGAGAGGCCGCAGCAGGTGCGCAGTTCGTGGGGGGGTATGGCTGCGGAAGAATCCCACTCTCTGCTCGGCTACCCCGACTCCTGCCCGAGGTGAGCTCGGGCGCCGCGACCCGCCGCTATGGCGGGCTCGGGGACAGCGGTGACTGCCTCGGAGCCTTGCCGCGGCGAACTCCGGGCTGGGCCCTCTGTCGGGCCCGCCCGAGCGTTACCGGCCCTGGTGAGGGGCCGGAGGCGGGAAGTGGGGGCAGCGCGATCCTTGTCGGCCTCTCCTGCCTCAGAGTGCAAAACACGAAGCTGTACCTGGCCGCGTTCGCCGCTCTCCTGGGACCGCTCAGCTTTGGCTTCGTGCTGGGCTATAGCTCGCCTGTTATTCCAGAGCTGAGGAAAATCAACGATCCTAAACTGAGACTGGACAGCAGCCAGGCCTCGTGGTTTGGGGTAGGTCTCCGTATTACGTATTGCTAAGGTGCTGCTTATCTGGTGGGGCTGTAGGCCTCTTAAGAATGAGGGTGAATGCAGATCTTGGTAATGAAATCCACTTGTGGAGGTTTTTTTTCTCAGTGATCGATTCCATTTTTTCTTGTGTAACAGTGCTGCTATGCTCTGAAAACTCCGTTAGCATACGGTAATAAATGCTCCTATTATTTGAACGTATTTTTGGTGCTAAACCAAAAAATGGTTGGTGCTAACCATCCTCGTGTTTCACAGTTGAACCTGTTAAGGGACCACAGAAAATAAGCTGTTTTATAAATTAGTGTAATCCATCAACATGGGGAATATATGTTTTTTAGATGCAGGCTGGACTTCAGTTTAGTTACGATAACAAACTTTTTTCAGGGCTTTAAAACAGTTTGAAAGGCTTGTTTGTAAATGGATGACTTTGTAGAGAGATTAAGAAACAGCTACTGCTGCTTTTTTGTCCTTCATTGAAAGAGCTTTTCATGTAATATGAAAATTACTTGCAGTTCAGTTGTGGTAAGTAGTGCCTCTTGCCTATGTTTTGATTAAGAAGCTAATTTTTCTTTTGATTTCCAAAACACCTACATATTCTTGCACACTTTTTTAGAAGCTGCTACTTCTCAAGATTTTAAAAGAAATTGCTGTTATTGATTTATATATGTATTTTTTTTCACTTGTTTTTTGAAGTCAGTAGTAACATTAGGAGCTGCTGCTGGAGGATTACTAGGAGGCTATCTTGTGGATAAAGTTGGGAGAAAACCGAGCTTAATGCTGTGCTCAATACCATATGTTTTTGGATATGTAGTTATTATATCTGCTCAGAATATTTGGATGCTTTATTTTGGACGAGTGCTGACAGGCTTAGCCAGTGGAATTACTTCACTTGTTGTTCCGGTAAGTAAGATGTTTTTCTTAATTTTTGGTTGCTTTTTTGGTTGTGGGGGTTTTGTTTCTTTTTCCATAACAGTGCTAGAGGTGTCTTAGGTGAAATAACCGAGTAACTAGTCAAGGCAGTTTGTGGGTTTAGAAGAAAGTATTTTTTTATAAAATTGTATTTTGCTTGGTTTTAATCATGAAGAAAATCTAAATAAAATAAGTTTTGTTTCTTTTAGTGGCATTTCTGTGCTATGCATTCCTGATACAGTCGTGTGATCTTTCAGATTATGAGTCTCTTATTTGATTGCTTCTGTTTATGTCCTACTATAGTAATTTTTCTGTTAGAATTCCTCGTATACAGCATCAGGGGATACTTAGTTTGGTGATTTGGTTGTTTTGTTTTGGTTTTTGTTTTTCTGTTTTGTTTTTTTTTTCTGTTGCCAACTACTTTTTAAGTCTTACATTTCACCAAACTCCTCGGTTTTGCAAATAAACTAGGGCTGCTTATTCATCCTGGAGTAATGCCAAATACTGCTTTCTGATTCAGTTTACATGTTATCTTCTGAGTATTAACTTTTCCCATGCATTCAGGAATGCAGTAAGGAAATTGAGATTTGACCTTTTTGACCTAGCTGAACAAGTAATAGTGTGAAATGAAGCATCTAGAATTCAAGTTTGTTTCTTCTGTGCTGGTTCTAGCATTTCTAGCTTTTGAAGTGAGATGTAAACGAAAAACCAAAGGGTAAGAAGCACTCGTAGTGAAGTATGGAATAAATGCTTGTTCTTTATCAATCTAGATGGTTGTAAGAATAACATTTTAAATATATTCAGGGTGATAGGGTCTAAATTATAATCTTGTGCAACTTTCTCTGTTTTTGGAAGCTTGGTTGCTTAGTCTGTTGTGGTAATTCTTTGGAGGAGTTCTGTCTGCTTTACAAGTGACTGCTTGCTCTTTGTTTCATGGAGCTGAGCTCTAGGTTCCCATATGTTAAAGGGCTTAACACGCAGCCAACAGTAAAAGATCTGTGTAACTGCAGTGATATGGGAGGAGAGCGTCGCATGCAATGCCAGGTGTCTGTAGCTCTGAATTATTCTTGAAATAAGGTTGGCTTATTTTCCTTCCAATAAAAGAACAAACTGAAATTATTAGAATAGATTAGAAATGATTGTATGTATAAATACAAGGGATATCTGTTTTATGTGTACAGCTAAACTGTAGGGGCTGCCTTGGGGTCAATATATTAAAAAATATCTGGAAAGTTTAACTTGACCTCAAATACTGGTTGAGGTGTGATGCTGTTCATACAGTCTGTATTAAGATGAGCTGTCATTTTTGAACTTCATGGAGAATGAAATAATTTGCACTGTTTACATTGAATTAAAAATTTAAAACTTTACATGCCAACAGTTTTTATATGTGGCTTGGGCTACATGTTTATGCAAAGACCATTCCAAGCTCTAGACTGCTTTGTGATGATGCATTTCTTGATGAATATGGCTAACAAAAGAAGCTCTTACTAATGCAACTTTATTCACCTTTAGGATACTGATACTGCATCAACATTCTTCTGGCTTAGGTCCTCCTTATTTTCCAGGGTTTTTTATAACGCCAGTATACATTTCTGAGATGGGTCTTTTCTACTAACTCCATTTTATTTAAGCTATTTTAAACGAAGTGAGTTACTAGGAAATACATCTGTGGTTTTTTTAGAAATTAATTACTCACCAAATCTTTGATCTAAAATAGAAGTAATTACTAGATGTTTTCTTCCTATGTTTTAGGTGTATATATCTGAAGTATCTCATCCTAAGGTCCGTGGTATGCTTGGCTCTTGTGTTCAGTTGATGGTGGTGACTGGCATACTGGGAGCTTATGTTGCAGGTATCGGGATTAGGGTTCTAAATTACAAAAAAGAATTAATACATATAATGAAAGAACTCTACTGAAGAATTGAGAGTAAATGTTAATTTGTTTGTACAACTAATTGATGTTTATAGTCCTCTTTCCTTCATTTTTGTTACCCAGGAATAACACTAAAATGGCGCTGGCTGGCAGTGTTGTCGTCTTTTCCACCCTGCATAATGCTGCTGTTCATGTCCTTCATGCCTGAAACACCAAGATTTCTGCTGCATCAGAACAAACACTCAGAAGCCATAGCTGCTTTGTCCTTTTTGCGGGGACCACACGCAGATCATGCCTGGGAATGTAGGCAGACTGAAGCTAGTGTTCAGGAGGAGGTGATGAGAATCTGATTTACTCTATAAAAACCTCTTTTATAGAGATAACATCTGAAAGCATATGTTGTGTTTTAAAAAACCTTAGTTAATTGCCTCTTCTACAAATGGTGGTCCAAGCCTGTTCCCTCAGATAAATGAAGCTCAAGAAGTGAGGTTCTTTCAATCTTTTTCCTCTACCTTTTAGCTGCAACTGCTATCATGCTGTTGGCTGCTATCAGTGAACATAAGTAGCAGTTGGGCTCATGATTTTGTTAATTATATCACAGCTATCTAGCTTTTTGCTTTATTTGGCAATTTAGTAGGATTGTTCAACACCTCTAACATTAATTTCTTATTGTTTGTGTTGTATGAATGCATTTTCCCTTGCGTCTCTAAAAGCATCATTTAGTTTCCTGTGAGATGCGTGCTTAAATAAGCAGGTCTAGCCATTGGAGTTTAGTTCCTGCAAACTGCGGATTCATTCATGTTAACTTTGTCTACTAAGTACTGTTAATTTCTGTCTCTAAAACCTGAGGCAGGTGGAAAAAATGCTTTTCTGGCTTCTCAGATACCTTTAAATGTAAACATTTTTACTGCTAGGGCGCTTAGTTTTGCCAAAGGGGGGAGTAGGAGTGGCAAACTTACTGAGTTGTAAGAGATTGAAATGGTCCAAGGAGGCTTTGTGTTCATGATGTTTTTGTTCTTTGAGTTAAATTTTTCACCAATTTCATTGCTTACTTTTTCTAACAGGGACTGAATCTCTCTGAATTTAAGAACCCCACAATCTATAGGCCACTTGTTATTGGTGTGGCTCTAATGTTCTTCCAGCAAGTAACAGGCATTAATGCAGTTATGTTTTATGCAGAAACTATCTTTGAAGATGCAAGCTTCAAGGTAATGGGTGTGTATTTCCAAACTGAAAAACATCTATAACAGCTTCAGCTTGGTCAGTGCTATAATAAATCTGAAACACATAACAAATAGAGTTGATAATGATCCTGCCTGGGTCATATTTTAATTTCGTTTCTAGATACCCTCTTGACTGTGTTACTCTGGCATACCTGAATGTTCTGGGGTTTTTTTGGGGGGGAGTATATTGTGTTTTGCTACTCTGAAACTTTGATACTGATAGAAATTCCTGTTATAGTAATCTTCCTATAAAAAATCTTCTTTCTTAGAGTTGCAAATGTAGTGTTTCAGAGAAAGTGAAACTCCAGGCAGTAGGTGTGGCTTATTTTAAAGTTTATTAAGAGACTGGTATGTTGTCTCCCCGCACTATTTATTTCTGTGGCATAGTTTGTTTTCAGACTCAAGAAACAGATGCATTTGTAATGCTTGACAAGTGATCCTCTTATCAGCCTGAAAGAGCAAATTCTCCCTATCTTTTGTTTCAGGACAGCAGAATGGCTTGTGTTGTTGTGGGTTTCATACAAGTATGTTTCACTGCTGTGGCTGCACTCATCATAGATAAAACTGGACGAAAAGTGCTGCTTTACGTATCTGGTAAAACATATTACTGAACTTTGTTCGTTAGGAAAAATTGCTATAGAGGACCAAAAAGTGTCTTAACTGTTGGGGGGATTGAGTATTGCAATTTATGCATTTTTTTAGTGACTTGCTTTATAATTTGTATAGCTGTAGACTTAAGCTCATAAAAGGAAATTATTATGCTATATATACATTGTAGTTAGAACACCCTGAAAATACATATGGCTGTCTTCTTACCGGGCCAGTTTTTATTTTGAAACTGTCACTGAGACAGTTCTTACTACTGTGATAATTTTTCTGCTTAATGAGATTCAGTGTCATGATACATTTTCATGCCCAAGTTGTCAACAAAGGGCTATTTCAAAGTAATTTCTCTGTGGCTGCTGCTACTTTCATGGCATGCTGTGTTGGTTAGTTATACAAAGACTATAATGAAAAAATTTAACTCTACAAGTAAATGCACTTGTGCTGCACACTCAGTAGTAATGACTGCTGTGAAGACTATATTGTTTGGCTAGTGCCTAGAATTCTTGTCTAGCATCTTCCACTCATCAGGGCCAGTGTTTATTTCCAAGAACAGTATCGTTTAAGAAACACTTCTATGAGGGCCAGCATCTTGTATGTGGCTGACCAACGATGGCTTCTGGCTTCTCAGAATACCCAAGTGGCAACCAGTGACAACTTGGTTATTGCTTACTTTTCAGGGATAATCATGACTCTCAGTACAGCATTGTTTGGGCTTTACTTTAAAATCGTCCTTCCAGATCAAAACAACTCATCAAATCCTCATGTATGGTTCACTCTAAATGCAGCATCCCCAGAAACAGAGAGTACCATCTCCTGGCTTGCAGTGGTGAGCCTAGGGCTCTTCGTTGCTGGTAAGTGGTACAGGGTTCTAAGTAGCCATTACACAAAACTCACACTTTCTGATGAATGTGAGAATTTTGTTCCATTTTCCACATTGCTGATGAATGGAAATGAGTTGTGTCGTTCAGACCTTTTCAGTGTATAATGCAAAGTTGAGCTGAGTGTTCACAACCCTCGTGACAGTGATAGCAACCTAGTTAAACCAGTTCCCTGGAAAATGCATTTATACCTCCTTGTGATAATACTAAGTAGTAATTGCTGAGATTAAACTGCTCTACAGTTGTGGAAAAAAACCCCAGTCTTTGCTAGTGCCTGAGCCACCCTAAATCCTGTGATGCTACAAGGCAGCAGTAATTAGACACAAGGTCAGTTTTTAAGCTTACCTCTTCAGAGACTTTGTAGCAAGACGTTCTGCTTGTTAAGAATATTATTGTGATTCATTTGATGTAAAATGCACTGGTGTTTGTCATGTTGCCCTAAAATAACTTATTTTCTTTCCTTATCATAGAGGTACTCTTTTCCTGGAATCATCTAAGAATCTATAGAGGGAAAGCTGCACCCCCCTTACTTCATAAATTTGGGCATCCTTCAGCCTTCCCTTTAATATGTACTTGCATTTATTCTCTTCCATTTGTAACTGCAGGTTTTGCCCTTGGCTGGGGTCCTGTTCCATGGCTGGTGATATCTGAAATCTTCCCACTTAAAGCTAAAGGCATATCGAGTGGTACTTGTGTGTTAACAAACTGGGTTATGGCCTTCTTGATAACCAAAGATTTTAATGACTTTATAGTAAGTATTGTAAATTTAAAATCTGGCATTTTATAATAGGGAAATGTATTAAAGAGGCTCCTGAGAGAGCCTTGAGCCATATTCTTCTCTGGCAATACAGAACTGTAGTTGTACAGTAGTGAGTGGTAATAATGTGTTGCTTGTTTTTCCTCTCCCCCAGGGTTTCTTAACATCCTATGGCACGTTCTGGCTCTTCTCTACCTTCTGCTGCCTCAGTGTAATTTTTACAGCCCTTTATGTTCCTGAAACAAAAGGACAGACCCTGGAACAAATTGAGACCTACTTCAGAAGGCCTTAAGCCTAAGGCTTTTTATATTGGTATGAAACATCCATGTGAATTATGGTGCTAAGTTTGAAACTAACTGTGTCACATGGCAGACAGTTACTAAACTTGCTATAACATGATTTTAATGAATTTTGTAAAAATCTGCATTTGTTTTTTTCTAACAGTATCTATGGGGATCTGCATATTCCCTGTAGCAAATCTCTGCTGTGCACGTGTTGGACGTACTCTTTTTAATAAGATTCCTGTGTTCTTTTCACCTGGTGCAGACTGACTATAATGGCCAACTAAGAATGTTAAATATATTGGCTGTTACCTTTTTTTCTGAGATGTAAGTTAAAGTCTAATTTTGTAAATAAAAACATTTCCTTGCTGCACTTTACCTCTTCCTATGGCACATATCACAGTGAACAGGTGATGTCACCTGACTAATGTTTATTTCAGACTGCAGTATTCAACCTTTGTGTTGTTGCTACTTTATCTAGGGTGCCCAACAGTGGAATAAGTCTCAGTCCCTGCTGCAGATGAATACTTGGTTTTCACAGGCATTAGGTGTTAAGTTGACATTATTTTTTCTGTCAAGTTGGCTAGGAATGTGTTTAACTCCCAAGAAGGGTTTTAGCTCACAGGAGAATGTATTTTAGATTTCAGAAGTAAGTGTTGCTTTTGAAAAAGGAATTACAAGGTCTTGGTGACAGTGGGACTATACTCTTAAAGCTAGAAAAGGAAAAAAGATCTCTCTTTTGTGGAGTTAATTTAAAGAATAAAGTTCTCCCACGGGAGCAGGTCTCTGAAAGCCTAAAAGATGCCTGGAAACACAAACCAATGGTGGATTATAGTTCTTGTCAAAGACAGGTAATGCTTAAGACAAACACCAACCTGAAAGATTACGATACAGCACTTAAATGACATCTCTGAAACAAAATTTCTAGAGAACTCAAATGGAAACAGTAATCCAGAGCTGTCTGTGATAGTGGGCAATCTCCTGTCTGTTTAATTTCTTGTCTGATGAACCAGATTTGTAAAAGCTGTTAGTTTTGCATGTACAAGAAGAAAGAAATGAGGTCAAGTTTGCAGTTTATTACATGTGAAGGAATAAATCATCTGTTACTCCTTTCCAAAGGTGATAAATGGCACTTAAAACAGTTGCAGCTGTGTGAGGTGACATCCAAATAGGAACAGTCCTATCTAAAACACAAACCATACACGCTATCACATGACATTAAAAACAATGGTGATACATTGGTATTTAAGACAAGTGGTGGATAAAGAATTTTTTATCACAAACATAGCAACAGTCTTAACAATACACAACTATTACAAAGCAATCTGCTAACATTCAAAGACCAAAGACTTAGTTAAAACTGACATTCCAGGTTGGTAACGCTTTTTTGCATAATCCTTTAGGGATGAAACATTTTCCATTCAACCAGATAAATACTTAGAGCTATAAATAAATATGCAGAAAATAATCTCTTATATCTTCAAATCATGTGCTAGTATCGTAGTTTCCAATAGCAAGCAGGACTCAGTTGCAGGTCAGTAACCAAGTGAAGCAGGCAGGCAGCATACAGGCCAGTGACATTGCTGCACTCTACTTGTACAAGTGAAATTACTTTCTAATCTGTGTGCAGGTACCAATGCTTGCTGCATACTGGCATGTGAGCTTCCCCCCGTGGTTAGTATTAGGTTCTCAGGATATAATTTATTCCTCCGCAAAATCAGGCTGAACTTATCTGAGAAAAATACTGCTTTAACACAATTAGCAAGTACTGTATGTATGAACCATGGCATCAAATTGTTAATGACAATACTCATTTTCATACACACAGAGCACAAAAGTGATTCTGAAATACTCTATCGCTTGCAGATGGGACTTCCCCTCTCCCCTTTGCAAAAGCACATTACTTCAGATTCCTATATATGCTTAGGACTTTTAATCCCTTAAAACTTGTGGTAGAATTTACAAATATATACACATACAGGTATATACATACATATATATATTTTTTAAAAAACAAGTCCAAACCCCAATGATTATGTATCTCAAATACAGACTAAGCTCTGGGTAAGCTGCTGCATCTGCAAGCACAAGTTCTAGATCTACACCTTTAGGAAAAGACACATAAGCTTGGTCAAATATACATAGAGCGGTGGAAAGCGAATTATCAGGCACAGCAAATGAGCATGTGTAAGTGGTTATGAAATAGAGTTACATTTTATGTCGGTGCTCACTGTTCCCTGCCCTAATAATTACTCAGTTGACTACCCTGGTACTAGAACAACAACAACAAATTAAAATATTTTAATTTGAATCTGCCAATCAATTACAAATGTTTGTGCATGTATAAAGTCCCATGAAGGCAGACAGCAAACCTCAGCAGGTGTGCCACCAGCACCAAGTGGTCAGCACGCTGGACGGAAGGGTTGCCATCCAGAGGGACCTGGACAGGCTTGAGAGGTGGGCCCATGTGAACCTCATGAAGTTCAGCCAAGCCAAGTGCAGGGTCCTGCACCTGGGACATGGCAATACCAGGCACAAATACACATTGAGCAGAGAACGGCTGGAGAGCAGCCTTGAGGACAAGGACTTAGGAGTGCTCATGGATGAGAAGCTCAACCTGAGCTGGCAGTGTGCACTGGCAGCCCAAAAAGCCAATGGCAGCCTGGGTTGCATCAAAAGCAGCAGGGCTAGCATGTCACAGGAAGTGGGTCTACCCCTCTACTCTGCTCTCGTGAGACCCCACCCGGAGCACTGCACCCAGCTCGAGTCCTCAGCACAGGAAGGACATGGACCTGCTGGAATGGGTCCAGCAGAGGGCCACGAAAATGATCAAAGAACTGGAGCACCTTTCCTATGAAGACAGGCTGAGAGAGTTGGGGTTGTTCAGCTTGGAGAAGGCTTCAGAGAGACCTTGTAACTGCCTTCCAGTACCTGAAGGGGGCCTAGAGGAGAGACCCTTTACCAGGGAGTTTAGCGATAGGACAAGGGGGAATGACTTTAAACTGAAAGAAGAGGAGATTTAAATGAGAGATCTCAGCAAGAAATTCTTTGCTGTGAGGATAGCAAGACCCTGGCACAGATTTCCCAGACAAGCTGTGGTTCCCACATCCCTGGAGGGGTTCAACCCTTTACCAGGGAGTTTAGCGATAGGACAAGGGGGAATGACTTTAAACTGAAAGAAGAGGAGATTTAAATGAGAGATCTCAGCAAGAAATTCTTTGCTGTGAGGATAGCAAGACCCTGGCACAGATTTCCCAGACAAGCTGTGGTTCCCACATCCCTGGAGGGGTTCAAGGCCAGGCTGGACGGGGCTTTGAGCAACCTGCTCTAGTGGGTGGTGTCCCTGTACAGGGCAGGGGGGTTGGAACGCCATGCTTTTTAAGGTTCCTTCAAATTCTAACCATTCTATGATTCTATGAAACGATGCTCATTCTGGGTGCCAGTTGCATCCTGTATGTTATGTATCGCAAAAACCAAAACCAACAAAACATCCCTGCAAACACCAAACACTACCCTCAAACTCCAAGGACCCAAACCAAACAAAACCCCCCACCTCAGCCCCAAACCAGGAAAAGGCTGTAATCAGACAGGCCTTACTTGTTCCTTGCAAACCAGGAAACTGAAGGTATTCTTCCATTCATCCAACCTAGAATCCATGAATAGCACCTGGCCCTTTCAATCTACATGAGGGTCTTTAGACTTCCTTAGAAGTGTTCTGTTACTTTCAAACATTTATGTGTACTGCATTGCCACTAGAAAAAAGAGCTGGACAAAAATGATTGTTAGTCTGCAACAGTTCCTAAAGCCCAAATTCTACAGACCTTGGAAGGGCTCATCAAAGCCGCAGCCTTAAGAGCTGCATATTTATGTGTGTCAAAGAATGAACTTGGCTTGTGTGCCTCCAGGATCTTGAGTCCCAGTCACACTTCACAGCTACAGTGATGGTTTATATGTAAGCTGTAATGGAAATGCAGAAGAAAGGTGATGAGCAGCTCAATATGTTGCATCCCCACTTTGGACAGACACAAAATGTGAGGAGATGGCACTGATGCTCTTTTGAATGGAGGAGCCTGGGTGTGGGTACTGTGCAGATGGTCTGTAGTGGTCCCTTCCAACCTCAACTATGCTGTGGTTCCATGTGTCATCACCTATCTGGTGAGGAAGCACAAGTACATTCTTAAATTAACTGCCTGTACAGTCTAATGCTTGGACCAAAATAAATGACATTCCTATAATTTAGTCAGAAAAAGGCACAGTGCTGAAGTTACAATACCATTAGCCCAAGGGATTAAGAGCCCTGCCTCCAGCAAAAATTCCAGCATATTGGGATAGAAAACATTTCTTGCAGAAGCTTCTTTGTTAAAAGAGACCAGAATGACTGGACTCAGTTCACCTCAGCTTTGCTTGATAGCAAGAGTTCAACCTGGTGGCAATTATTCCTTCACAGAAAGAATTTCTTCCATCCATCTATAGCAAGATTTTTCAGTATTCCTCTCTATTAGAGCAACACCCATCTTAGTTGTAGATTCAAAGATTATCTTTTCTCTCACCCCTGAGATCATCAGCCAATGCCAAGAATGCAGCTTTAACTTAAGATGTGAAAATAGGATGGGTTGTGTTTAAGTGGACATGGCTACAATTTGTGCCAAAGACTACTTTTTAAGGTTTAATGAGTAGGAGAGTGCACATGCTGGAAAAGCAGAAGGGAAAATGTCTCTAAGGCTGGAATGAACGTCCATCCCAGGAGCCTTCCAACAGGCCTTGTCATCTGAAGGATGAGAGGTTGCATAGATGGATAAAAACCTTGTCCTTTATAAATTATGCCCGAGAGCTGCATCAATGCTACCAGCTGGCTTTTGTTTTGATTTTAATTAGCAGTCTGAATGGTATGGATCTAAGACAATATTTTGAGAGGAACAATGGCTAGAAGCTAGTTCAGAGGATGCCAACTCATGACACTAAGAGTCATGTAACTCATGGTGGTCTGATGAGACTGTTGAGAGCCCACAGAAACCACATCCTTGTACAGTGGATATTTGCCCAGCTGTGCCAGCAATTTTACATTATTATGGGATATTTTGTCTTTTGATACAATGAATGTGAAAAAGACCACAGAATTTGGTTCTTGTGGCTTGTGTCAAATAAAATTGGAACATCATTACCATGTTCTCTGTCTCCTACCTATACTCTGGGCTGCTCTCATACAGTGTAGGTAGTAAGCTACATACACATGAGCCTGAAGCCTCAAAGCCGCAGCTACCATCTCAAGGTCATATAAACCAAGCTAATGTGGCCTGATCCCTCCCAACTTCTTTTGCTAGGTCTAACATTAACCCTACATCCCTGCAAGGCACACTGTTTAATTACAGAATCAAAAACTCAAGAAGTGGCAGCCTTGTTAAGGCACTTACTGCAAACATTAGGAATGAAGACAGGTAATTTCTTCCCAGGGTTCAGATCCTTCCAGTCCTATATGAGTAATAGTCTATTTGGTCTGGTATTTCCCACTGTGACCTGCGTAAAGGCTTGCACCTGACCCATTAAAGTCAAGCCGTAGCATAAAATTCAGCTGGGAGGCACAGGGGAGGCAGTTTCTGGGCTTCCCTCCTCAAACTATACCAACATCTTATTCCAGGTAAGTACTGTGAAGATAGTCTGATCTGGTTTTGTCTAGCGTAAGCTATCAAATTTAATCTGGACTCCTTACAGTCTTTTTGCTGTTTGTTAGTATTTGCTAGATGTCATCAATGCGTTGAATATGGGCAGACCTTCAAAAGTTCACACACATACACACAGCTCGCTGGCTCGCTCAGTTTGTGGCTACACTCAATAGCCACTGCCATAGTTCTAGTTAAGGAAAGTATCTCTTGCTTTATGCCCCCCCCTTTCTATAATCAAAGTCTTGATTATGATGCAAATGCCAATCTATATGCACCCTGACCACCATCATAGACAGTGGTCAAGCTTTCTGTCAAGCTTTCCTCATTCTTTTTAACCTCCCAAGTGCTCCATCTCTAAGGCTTGTCTTTCAGGATACCTAAATATGTGTTTGTTCAGATTCTTCCAAACAAGTTTTAAAATCTCCATATACTGCTTCAACTTCTATCGAATGAGAGTTTAGTCATGTTAAATCATGCTAGAATAGCACAAGTAAATATCTGCAATATATTTAAAATCTGATATCCTAACAGTGTAATGCAAAGTTTCCACATAAAATTGTACTTTAGCTAAAGCTCCACTTTTGCAAGACAGTCTTCAAGGTACAGTCTTCAAGAACACCCACACATCCAAAAATAAATACTACATTGAGAAATCTGTTTATGGAAAAAGGTGGTGCTTTTGCTTTCTAAATATATCTAAGTGCAAGCAGTGCTCCCTAAAGTGCATTCGCTAAGTCCACAGAAGTGTTCACAACTTCCAGCAGAATAAGCACCACGTGATACTTTCAGATTGATTTTTTTTTCAAACCTTAGCTGCCCAGATAAATAGGACAGGGGAAATTAAGACAATCTGTAGAAACATACATTCTCAAAAAGTATTACATGCTCTTGCAAAGACTTTGACCTGGCACTTCCTTTTCAATGTTTATCAAGATTCACAACCTCACATCTATGGGTGCAAAAATACTAAAACAATAGTAGCCACTGGTTAGTACTGCTTCTGCTCCTAGACTAATTATGCTGAAAGTATTGCTTCTTTCATTGATCAGCCATTCCAGTTGAGAGTAAGAAATTATTCTTTCAGGTAAGGCCTTGCATCTTTTCTTAGGTGTATTATATACACTAAATTGGACAAAAAATACTTTGCAAAACCAGTTTTACATTCAGACAGACCCAAGCAAAAGGCACGTGTCTCCAGATGGTCATGCTTGGACGGAAAGTGAAATCATGACACATGAATGGTACTATGAAATAAAATCAAGGATATGGAAATATTTCTACATATCAACAGGTAATACTTCCTAATAAAGCTAAAATATTCAAAGCCTGGAAGCATCACACTTTCATGGAACAAAAACAAAGAAAAAACCCCAAACAAAACAAAACCCTTTCAAAATACTATTTAAAATTGATTTTTGGCATAGAGGAAAGGATTATAAAAGATAATTAAGCTTTAAACATGAAACCCTGCCTTTAACATAAAAAAAAAAAAAGTAATCCAAGATGACTATTTCATCATAGAAAACTGGCTTCTTAACAGTGAAATTTCAGTCTGGATCCATTTAGAGAAATACGATCATCTGGAGTAATGACTTAAGACTGTTAATGCAAGACCAGACATCAGCTAACGCTGACGCCTCCGTAGGAATCTTTGTGCAGTCAGAAAGAAAATCAGGGGTTAGCTCTTCTGCCTGTAATGGGAAAATCTGTAGGTACACTACAACAGCAGTTTTCCAGTAGATGGAGAAGTACAACTGGGTTTCTTTAACTTCCAATTCCTAAGGAATATTTTGAAAGTTTGTGTTTTCTATAAAAAGTCTGTCTGCTCAAGGATTCTTACTGCCAAAACAGTTTCTCTCAAAAAAGTGCATGGACAGACCAGAGCAAAGAAAGCAGCATCTTCATATCTTACCTGATCTTTATAGAACACCTTTGATTCTTCAGTGAACATACCACAGCTGCATCATTTCAAGGAGAGACTGCAATGTTTGGAAAGACCTTGCCTGCAAGCCTGGTTGTTTTGGGTTTTTTTGTTTGATTTAAAATACTGAAAAATCAAAAGGAGTCATTTATGTTATGGAATTCCTCTTGTCATGCGACATACACTGTTGTAAAACAACTCATGATAATAACAACAGCAGTTAACTTAGCTGAATGTCATTCAGGTACTTCAAATTATAAGCTCAGAACAAGTAATACTTTTTATTTACTTCTGTTTCAGCCTAAATATCTCTCTTTGACTCCCTACTTTTAGAATGTCACAAAAAGTAATGGTTCATTAACTGAGAAAAGAAAACATACCTATGTCAAAGATATAAGCATCATCAAATCAGGATGAGCTAGCCAGAACAACACAGGTTCTATAAAGATTAATCACCAGCACTTCCAGCCACATTTTACCACTAGAAGCAGTGTTTGTGACATTCCCATAGAGCTCACAGAGTTGTAAGAAAATGTGAAGTAAGGAAGAAAGGTTTTAAGACTGTCTTCACTTCAAGTCAATGATGTCTTCATCATATAAAGAAATCAGCTGAAATGGATAGCTAGATGGTGAGCTCTCCTCCCTGTTTGCTAAAGTATTGGGATCTGAACTAGTGGAAAGATGATGTCCTTCAGAATAGCTTTCAAATGAGCTTGAGACTATCCTGCAAAGAGGAAGACATAAGTTACTAAAAAAAATTACACATATCAGAGCAAGTAGGATCAATGGCGATTTCTAGATTCAATCAAGTTATCCTAAAGGCAGAGAACACTATTAAAACGAGTTTCATTCTGCTTTACTCTGCTGAAAAATTATCAAAAGACATTGTTAATGAAGCCCCCTGCCCAAATAGTGAAATAAATCAAATACGGTTTTACATTACAGATTTTTTTTGTTTGTTTTGTTAATCTCAGTCTGCCGTATCTTGGCTGAATTCTGACATTACTTTACGCAACGACAGATTGTGAAATCAGTGAAAACAAGAGCATGGCAGTGGGGTCAGATAAGCAGAGCCAAACAGAAAAATGCTACGGTGTTTCTTTGCAACATTTATTCTGGAAATAAGAACACAAGAGCATACAAGGAAAACAGCAAGCAAGCCTGCACAATGCAAATCTATTTGTCCAAACCCTAATCACACGCTCAACTGCAGCAGGTCCCCATAAAATCCCACTTAGTCTTGCTTTGCTACTTAACATGTCTTTAGCAAAAGGTGTAATTGTTTCAGCACTTAGAGTATTCAGATACTCTAACACACACATTAACATGAAATTCACGCTGGCATACAAAGGTCTCAGTCAGCCTCAGGCCAATTGAGATATGCATGAACAGGTTGAAAAACAGTAACTTCCGAAAATATTTACAGCTTAACTTAGGTTCTTTTCTAAAGCCAGTATATTTACCTGTCACTACTAGTTGATCTTACTGCTCCCTGCTTTGGGTCTGACTGGGGGAGACTGGGGTCTCCTCTTCGAGAAGCCTTTTTTTGCTTCTGTGCACTTTCTGTCTTGGGTATAGGCTCATCCAAGAGGCCTCAATAAAGGAATAAAAGACTTAATACTTTCAAGAGAAAATAAAGCATTCATGAAAATGTTAAGGTATCTGTCACTGGTTTCCATTAACTCGTTTCTACCTGGGTTCGCATATGTTTATCCTTATATGCAATCAGACTGTCTAGACTATTTACAAATAAAGTTTTCTCAGTTTCATTTGCTTGTTCATACTACTTATTTATGAATACTGGTTGCATGTAACAAATCTGACCGTGATGGTCCAAAGATTAGACATTATATACTTGGCAATTGATATGTACACTGAAGAATGAGGAGAATTTACCCAGCAATTCTTTACGTGTTCTGCTGGCAATTTCTTTAATTTCCATACGAGATAAGGATAGTGAGTGAGTAACTGGGAGAGAGGCAATGCCACTGGATGTTGTAGTAGTGATGACCTTGGGAGCCAAAGGTGACTTCAGAGGCCGTTCAATGCTCCGCCCAACCAGATTACTAAGAGGAATTTTGTACAGGTTTTTGCATGGAACCTCACCTGAAACACAGGAGGAAAAAACAGAATACTTTCTTAATACTTCCAAACAGAAGGTTATACAGAAAAGTTATGTTCATTGTGCTGCATGCTTTTTAACCCAAATAATAAAGATCTTAGACCCACAGATTTTTCAATATAAATATAGTAGTAGTAGGAAGAAATGCAACCACATTGTGCAGATTTTCAATCTGACTAGGAAAGAAAAAGATTATCTCTTGGACCAAGAAGCAAATTTACATGTCCCGAAGCTGGTATTCTGGCTAGAACACTGTGACTCTGCACTCTGTACAATATTCCCCACATATTTTAATATGTCTCAAGTATATTGGAGCCTGGATCCCAAAGGGTTTAAATTATGGCTCCTCCTCTTAGGTGACATAAAATAGCATGTGTTTTCCTAATTCCCAGGAAAAAGCTCCAACAACTTACAACCAAATAACACTGTCTTTTAAAAAATGAAATTGTGATTCCTTTCTCCTTGCCCCTTCTGCCCACAGTGCAGCAGCAGATTTAAGTGATGAATATAAACATGCATCCTGCATTACCCAGTTGATGTTCCCTCATTTCTCCATTATTGTTCCCCTACAGACTGATTGTTCACAAATCATGTCACATTAAATAGACTGTGCAAACTCTTTTGAGGCTAGAACAACTTCTTACTTTTGGTTTGCAAAAAAGCTTTAACCATTCCGTCACAGTCTAGCTTTTCTTAAGTTAAAGGAACGGAGCATGTGAAATTCTAAGTTTTCCACACAGTTTTATACCTTGCTTTGCACATAGACAAAGATTCATCAAGCTACTGAAGCTTAATTCCTCCCCTCCTACAGAAATGTTTCTTTCAAAACAATGCTACCATGCAATCAGAAGAGATATTACAGGACAAAAGCTCAGGTGCTTCATATCTGTGGATAAATAGAAAATCTCTATCTTCTAGACTCTCAGCTAGGAACTCAAAATCTTTTACCCAATCAATTTAATCTTAGTAAGTACCAGCTACTCTCAGATATGACAGCTACTGGAATCATCAGAGATCATTATTCAAGCTGCCTGGGAACCACATTACCTTCTAGGGAAGAAAGAGGACATTCTGGCATTTCAGATGCTGCCGGTGTTTGAGGAGAATTCTTTGAACTCATTTCCTTAGAGCTACTGTCAGATGATCCACTTACTGCAGCAGTAGCTTTAAAATAAATATCTGACTGAAATGACAAATAACTTATCATTAGTACAGTGAGAATTTCTTAAACATCTTCTAAGACCTCAACTGTTTGTCTACTATGTCCTATTGTCACTACTGCTGTATTGCTGCAGGGTTGGGCATGGAAAGTTTATCTCACTGTAAGTGGAGGGAATATCTGTGACATAGAGGATAACATTTACCACATAAACAGTCATATATCTCAGATCTTCATTACAGTGAGCAATAAAGAACAGTGAGAACAATTCTGATTCTTTAAATACTTGATATAAACTAAGAGCACACAGATGAACAGTTACCGCAGATCAAGTAGCACGTTTCAGTTTTGGTTTGCTAGGTTCTTGACTACAGCAACTTTTAGTATTAATTAGATCCCAATGTATCACAGAAATAATCAAACGAGATCTTCCCATGTCTTACCCTTGATGCTACAAGTTGAAGCTCAGGCACAACTGCTGTGTGGACTAAGTTCCCATTCACCACTAATCGTATCTCAATGGAATCAGTAGTGAAGGCAAGGATATAGGGAAAAGCACAGACTGCAATGAAACAAAAATTATTTGGCATGGAAAAATGGTTAATATAGATGTTTCTTGGATGATCCATGAAAACTACTCTTGAGTATCTGACCTCTTTTGACATCTCCCTTTCCTATGAAAAGGGTTGTCTAACATACCGATGGACACTGAGCTACATCAAGCCTGAAGAAAACTTCACTCTCCATGCCTGGCAGAATGTAGACTGAACAGAAAATAAAAAAAAAAATAAAAATTAAAAGAACATTCAGCAAAAAAGAAATTGGCACCAAGACTCCACTTTTTAAAATTATCATTTGCAGACACTTAGCTAAAGTTGCATCATGAATGTAGCATGATTATTCCTAGCACACATACTGTAATTCAACTAACACCCAAGTGCAAGCTGAAATGGCAAAGATAAAAACAGCCATCTAGTAAAAGGAGATATTTTCTTACCAACAGCGTAAGGAACTTGATTCCAGCTGAACTGGAAGTCATAAGCTGATGGCTGGATCAGTGGACAACCTCCATTGAAAGGATATACTTTTCTGTATTGGCAAACATCTGTAACAAAAAAGCATCCATCACCTTACACTGCAAGTGACAAAAGCCAACTTTATAGACAGATTTTGTAGAAGTGCAGGTATTATCTATGTAAATGTTTGACTACATATAAGTCCCTCTACACCTAAGCTGATAAGAGAAATGCACTTCCTCTGTGAACACAACATTTGAAAGAAGAAAATAAAAGACCTACATTTTAATAAGTTGTCATATTTCACAAAGTATTACTCTGTTTCAACAGTTTTCAGTTCCTTACCTTGTCTATGGATAGAGGAATAGCCAAGAAATATTCAGAAAGCAGAGGCAGCAGAACCACGCCTCTCTGTCAGTACGAACTGCCCTTCAGCAGCCACATGCCAGCACAGTTCATATTCTTTGAAGACTATTATATGCATGGGATATCACAGACACCAATGAAAAAAGAATTACATAAGCAGATTGAGGTATTACCATTTTCAGTCTTCCCTAAATACTTACAGTTATAACACAGCAGTAGACCAGCTTCACCATCTTCATAGACGTCAATAGCTGCAACAAAATTAACCTGCAATGATAATGGGAAAGGGTAATGAACAGGCAGAGGATACTGAGGTTATTACAACCAGGTTTTGACCAACAAGCAATACAATCAGTTGGGGGAGTGCATAACTACAAATAAAACAAAAAAAAAGAGGGGGGGGGAAGTAGTTTTTCAAATGCAGTCTCTTCTGTGATTGATTTCCAGGACGATTTCAGGATGGAAATTAATTTTTTTTTTATTTAATTCTGTATGGTATTGAATATTCAATACCACATGCAGAGTATAAAGCAATAAAAGCTTACGTAAATTATTTGGCAATTTAAATTTTGGGAAATGGGATGATTTCAGGACAACTGTGAATCAACACAATATGCGAAGAACAAGTATTTTTAAAAAGTGAAATCCAAAAAGCTTCACTGCATGTCATGACTAGCAGAAAGATCAGATGTGGTCAATAGGGATATTCTTAAAGATTACTGAATAGGCTGAATTTAGAAACTGAGAAACCAATGCTGGATAAACCACAGCATTTTTCACATAGCATAAGCTAGATAAATTCTCATATTGCAACTCTGTATTTGTCTTTTACAGTTAGATTAAAACAAACAACAACAACAAACCAGCCAGAAGAAGTAGGGTATCTGCTCCTGAAACAAGACGTTATTATTGAAATACATAAGGTTACATTAGACAAACACATTCCAGACCACAACATATACTACTTGGACAGGGAGAGGGCTTGGAGACAGATTCCACAAGTAGCAGTTCTTTGGCTTTCCTTTATACAATAAGCTAGAGATACTCATCTCTTGAGCTAAGATTACTTTATAAGGTCAAGAACTGTTAAGAAGACTGGCCAACAACTGAATTTACATTGCTGCAATTTGTTAAACAGTAAAACACTGAGACTTTTAAAAAAATAATCAAACTATAGACTATGACAGGAGAGAAATAATTTATGCTGACAGCAACATTCCAGACCCTTAAACACAGGCTCTTTCATAGAGTGTCACATCTTATAACTATCTCCCTTGAGAGCAATTATCCTATCCTAGCACCTATCCCAAAAGGAACAAATATCTTGAGTGCCCTAGAGCAGAGGTCATAGAAGAGAAGAGACATGAATACCTCCATAAATTACAGTCCCAAGTCAGCACAGGATGCGCTCAGTCTGCAAGAAATTATGTTCAGTGTTGTTCTGCAAGAAAATAGCTTCACTGACGAAAACTTACCTTGTTTGTTTCAACATGATGCAATCTATATGACTCCCCAGTACTCTCATTAACTAAATCAAACTGATGTCGATACGCCACACAGATCATATTGTCACTGTCACCAGTAGGTCCATCCACCAGCGTCATAACCACTGGGGGGTCAGAAAGGCATATTTCCTATAAGGTAAATAGAATTAATCTCTTTTAAAGCTTCTACTGTGGTTGCTACAGGTACTCTATAAATGTAAAGGGATGTAAGTCTAAGCACAGAAAAGTGATAAAGAACAAGCAGAAACTTAATTAAAAAAAATCTGAAAGATTTCTTTGGCATATATATGACAGAACCCCATCATATGGCTTCTCACTCCAATTTGGAGGTTCAGGAAGCTAAAAATGCATGCTCTTTGTCTTGCCCATCCCCCCTTGCTGAGTGCTGCCCAGTCTGTTAAGATAATTAGTGATTAGATTACACATACCCGGATGTACTGGAACTCCTCTACTGGAGATTCAGATGATGACAGCACAGAGCTGCTGGTTAAGCTGTTGCACAGGCTGTATTTCTTTGTGACAAGAAGTAGTTTGTTCCGAATAGCCACAACAATCCTCAGTTCACTGCCATGGTGAGTATTAATGGCATACAAGTGGCAGCCTGAGAAAATAAGGCTCTAAATTTTAAATGCTTAGTGTAGGGTCTACTTTTTTGTTCTGTATTTGTATGGTGATTAGTATAATGAAGATCTGATGCGTGACTTAGCAACACAGAATAACAAACCTCTCAACAGGATAACATCACAGAATCACGGAATGATATGGGGTTGGAAGGGACCTCTAGAGATATCTAGTCTAACCCCCCTGCCAAAGCAAGTCCTCCTAGAGCAGGTTGCACAGGAACATGTCCAGATGGGTTTTAAATGTCCCCAGAGATGGAGACTCCATCACCTTTCTGGGCAGCCTGTTCCAGGGCTCTGCCACCCTAAAAATGAAAAAGTTACTCCTCATGTTTAGATGGACCTTTATGTACAAGTTTGTGCCCATTCTCTCTTGTCCTAGCACTGGACACCACTCAAAAAAGACTGGCCCCATCCTCCTGACACCCACCCTTTAAGTACCTATAGGTGTTGGATCAGATTCCCCCTCAGCCTTCTCCAGACTGAAAAGACCCTCAGCCACTCCTTGTAAGAGGGATGGTCCAGGCCCCTAACAATCTTTGTGGTCGTCTGCTGTACCCTCTCCAGCAGTTCCCTGCCTTTCTTAAACCGTGGAGCCCAGAACTGGACACAGTACTCCAGATGGGACCTCACCAGGGCAGAGTAGAGAGGCAGACTCTTTTTGATGCACCCCAGGACTGGCCTTCTTGGCCACAAGGGCACATTGCTGGCTCATGGGCATCCTGCTGCCCACCAGGACTCCCAGATCTTTTTCCTCAGAGCTGCTCTCCAGCAGATCAGCCCCACTGGTGCATGCCGTTATTCCTTCCCAGGTGCAGCACCCTATACTTGTCCCTGTTGAATTTCATCAGGTTCCGCTCTGCCCAACTCTCCAGCCCGCACAGGTCTCGCTGGATGGCGGCACAGCCTTCTGGTGCGTCAGCCACTCCTCCCAGTTTTGTATCATCAGTAAACTTGCCAAGGGTACATTCCATCCCTTCATTCAGGTCATTGATGAAAATATTGAAGAGCACTGGACCCAGTACTGACCCTTGGGGGGACCCCACTTGTTACAGACCTCCAACTAGATTCTGTGTCACTGACCACAACCCTCTGAGCTCTACTTTTCAGCCAGTTTTTACTCCACCTCACTGTACGTTCATCTAATCCACATTTCCTAACTTGCTTATGAGGATGCTGTGGGAGACTGCGTCAAAAGCCTTGCTGAAGTCAAGGTAGAGAACATCCACCACCCTCCCCTCATCTATCCGTCCAGTCATGCCATCATAGAAGGCTATCAGGTTAGTCAGATATGATTTCCCCTTGGTGAATCTGTGTTAACTACTTCTGATAGCTTTCTTTTCCTCCATATGCTTTGAGATGATGCCCAGATTGAGCCATTTCATCATTTTTCCAGGGATGGAGGTGAGGCTGACCGACCTGTAGTTTCCTAGGTCCTCCTTCTTGCCCTTTTTGAAGGCTGGGATGACATTGGCTCTTCTCCAGTCCTCAGGCACCTTGCCTGTTCTCCAGGACCTTTCAAAGATGACGGGGCACAGCCCAGCAATGACTTCTGCCAGCTCCCTCAGCACTTCTGGGTGCATCTCATCATGACCTGTGAACTTGCAGATATCCAGTGTACGTAACTGTTCCCTAACTTGGTCTTCCTCAACCAAGAGGAAGTCTTCTTTCATCCAGACTTTCTCTGTTTCCTCCAAAGTGTGGAACTCCTGAGGGCTGGCCTGAGCAGTAAAGACTGATGCAAAGACTACATTCAGCAATTCCGCCTTCTCTGCATCCTCTGTCACCATGGCACCAGTCTCATTCAACAGCAGGCCCAGATTTTCTCTAGTTTTCCTTTTGCCTCCAATATACTTGAAAAAAGCCCTTCTTGTTGACTTTGACATCCCTTGCTGATTTTAATTCCAAGGAGGCCTTGGCTTTCCTCGTTTCATCCCTGCATACCTTGAGGGCATTCTTGTAATCTTCCCAAGTGGTCAGTCCCTTCTTCCACTCAGAGCAAACTTTCTTCTTCCACTTGAGCTTTTTCAGAAGCTCCCTGCTCAACCTCACAGGTCTCCTGCTTCTCTTGCCTGATTTTTTTTTCTCTAGGGATGCACCAATCCCAAGCTTGGAGAAAGAGTTATTCAAATATTGCCTAGCTCTCTTGAGCCCTGCTGTCTTCCAGAGCCCTAACCCATGGGATATCTCCACATGTTTTCTTGAGACCAAATTTAGCCCTCCTGAAATCCAAGGTAATCCAACATCAACCTCTAGAAAAAGACCAAAGGCTATAACTCTCTTGAAATCTACTTTCCCCCCTTACTCCTTCTGCAAATAAAGACTAAATACAAAAGCTTTCTCTATTCTGCAGGTTTCAGCTTTCCAAAGCAGTTTGCTTCTGAAGACCAAAAAATTATTGTCTACTAAAATAATCAGTAACATCCAAACTAATCTAAACTCTGCTATTTAATGGAGATTTGCCAGTGTTCCTCCACCTTAAAATGCCCTTTATTTTAGTCTCACATTCCTGCATCATTCTTCTCATACCCCTCAATCCTGAAAGCAACATTATCTATTTTGCTCTAGAGCTTTTCATCAGCAGTGATTGACAAGTAACATGGTATTTACCAAGTTCTAAAACATCATGCTGGACTATAATCAGCTTAGCAAAGTTTGAATTGACTGTCCCGAGAAAAAACAACAGCTACAACTGCCTCAAGGGAGCTAACAAGCCCCTGGCAACTACAGGCATCATACCACAGCAGATGCTCTTAGCACAAGGTAATAAAATCACCTTTTGTTCTCTCCAGTTTGTTTTCTCTGCAGTCGTATTTGCTCCTTATCACTTGCTTTGTTTCTATGTCTTTTTGGATAGCACTGAGTCTGAAGACAAGGAGACGAGAATCTTTCCCTGAAGGATGAAGAGAGACAGGTAATAATAAGTTAAAAGAAAAGATGGTGGTAATTTGAAAATAATAGGTTAAAAGAGAAGCTGCACCTAACAAACAGAGCAGAGATAAACAAAGCATACTGCTTCTCTGGGATGAGCCACAACACCATACAAGACTGCTTTGAACTCTCTAGGCTTCACAATTCTTGTAACCAATCCCTTCAGTTCAGTACCTGAGTTTCCCATCAGGTGGTGCTACAGCAAAGAATGATGTAAGAGCTTCAAAACAGTGCTATTTTGCAGATATAAAAAATACAATATAAACTACAGGGCAAGACTAAAAAGCTTAACTTTAAATGCTGGAACCATCCAGCTGAGCAGCTGATAACTAGATCCCTAACAGACTTTGAAACCCTTTGGGATGCAGACTGTTTTTGCTTATCAGTTCTTCAAAGGTAAGCAAGTTAGGTTCAAGGAATATTCCAACTGCCAAAAGAATACGGTATCTGTTTCCCAAAGACATAGATACGAGTGGAACCTACAACCTCTAAATTTAAAACAAATAAATGATGCGTTACTACCTGCAGATGGAAAATAAGCAACTTAAGAGTAGTTTCTTATGTAAGAAACCAAGTATCTTGAAATTCAAGCAAAACAAGATTTTCTGACAAAGGTGGACTCTTACTAGATTTGTTGGTATGGCTGGAAAAATTAAGCGTGCTTTCTTAACATATAGTTGTTGTAGATCCCACCATAAAGGCAAAAGCAAAATCATAGGACCTGCCTTCAATTCTGAGAGAACAGCAACATGAATCAGGACACCTGGCTCTGATGGACATGATTACTTCATATTACCCAGCACCAGCCATATTCATGATCAAACAACAGGGACCTCTCCCACCTTTGTCCGTTCGGGCAATCAAAAGATCCAGGGCTTCCAACACGTGCATTTGCTTTATTTGGAGAGTTTTATCAAATACTTGCACTGATGGTTGACCATCTAAAAAGAAAGACACATTTATTCAAATTGTTGCTAAAATTTGCCAGTCATTGGTTTTGGTCTATTTCTTTCTTGTAATAAGCACCTTGTTTTTTTCTTATGAAAATGAAAAAAGCTGCACAAAGCTGCTATGCATGTCACAGCATCATAACCAATACTTCCTCACATGAGAGTTTTATCATTGCCACGGATCAGATTATGCAATTGAAGCCTAAAAGGGACCTTCCTTTGGAAAGCTTGAGAATTTTCGCCGAGAACTAACTTCATTCCCTTAGTCCCGCTCGCCTTATGTGGCACAGGAAAGGTAAGGGGTCAAACTAGCAGTATCATTGAAGAAGGGGGCTTTCATTGTCACATAAGCATTTGGCTTCATGCTCACTATCATCAAGGCCTAAGAAATCTAGACAAGCCATTAAAACACTCCTTGAGCTAGGACTTGACTTCGTAAGTCTTTTCCGATGCTCAACGAAACCATGTAACAAAATATTCAGAATTCTGTATTAACTTTGGCTTCCCAATATAGCCTAATTCTAGTCCAAAGACAATTTTTGCAACTGGGTTACATAAATGTAATAAGTTCACTTGAATTGGTAACTACCCTTGTTGATGAAGGCCTACCGACACCTGGACAGAACTTACACACATACATTTTCAAGAAAATGGTCAGATACATAAAGATTGACACAAAAACACTGGATCATTTACTAACCATCTATTAACAAGATGCCAGCATCTGTAGAAACCAGCAAGGACTGGCCCCAAGAATCTGCACAGACAACCTCATGAGGAAAATTACTGCAGAAAGATTGAGATTCCCAAGGCTATGAAGTAACATAAGGGATACATATTAAGTACACTAAGAAATACAGTTCATACAGACACAGAATGTGATGGACAATGGCAAGTAATAACATGTAAATGCTTTTGGCAGGATGCATTTCCAAGCAATATATTTTTTGAATTTGAAATACCAAAATTTATTTTGTTTCCTTGTAGAGGAAATACTCTCTGTATTAATTGGGTTTGGAGATAGTAAGTGTAAGATACATTCCTGAAACACCGGAATTAGAACACATGCTCATAGTGCAACCCTGAAAATACCGAATATGTATTTTTTTAGAAGAATAAACTATAGATATATGTACAGATGTATAAAATGTATGTACCATCATGCATATGCAAGTTGCTTACATTTAATGGCTCAGTTTGTGCCGTTTAGTCACTAGCACATGATACAGTACAAACTGCCTTTCTGCCAAATTGTTCTTTCAGCACGTGTTCTCTGTACCTACCTCACGAAGTCTGCCCCTCCTCCCCCAAGGTAAATATTAGCTGAAGTAAATGAAATTCTAGAAGCACTTCTTAAGCTGCTGTATATAAGATGCACGCAAAAGAGTGTGGTTTGCATCTTTCACTCCCTAATGCCCTTGAACAAAATCTGGTACTACAGGAAATAAACACAATTGAATTTTATTTTATACTTGATGCAGAAGTTAAAATAAAAGATAACTGCATATGGAAAATAGCATTTTCATCAAATATTCTCAGATATAAGAATATCCGCATTTGCTTTAACTTGAGAAGTGCTTCTGTCTCCAGGCTCATCCTTTACAAATTTAATATTGGCTCCAGAATCACTTTAATGCTACACATTTCATCTTTGCTGTTACAACATCTAATTACAAAAGTAAATAAACGTTATGCAGACCTGATACGCAAATGCCATACTCAACAACACTTAATTTTTTTATAACTCGTCAGACAGATTCACTCACCTCCTTTTTACAAAAGCTTGTGGTTGCCAAGTTAGCTGTGGCATCCCCTTTCACAGTAGTTTTCAATTTCAATGCCTAATACAAACAGATGTTTTATTTGCATTGAGTTTTTGTCAGCAATACCCAAGCTAAAGACTATAAAGAAAGGACAATTTAAGACTACAAAATAACTCCAGTTTGGAATGCCTATTGCATTTTAAGTGATTAGGAAAGAAGTAGAATTCTGTACATCCTGAATAAAACATATGCCAAGGAAACAATCACAGTACCACTAGTTCTTCAGATAGAAGTAGCTAGAAGTGATCTGATTCTGAAAGGGCTAAATGCTCTACATAAATACTGTATAACCATAGTTTGAGTGAGATACACTGCTTATCTGTTTAAGATATCCTGTATACCTTCATTGCTAACCTTTACAGCAGCGTTCCTATAAAGTGATGACACATGCTTTCTTTAATGTAAAGTTTAGAAACTACCTAAGCCCATTTTACTGCCCTAAAGCTTGACTACCATTGTACAGTATCGCTATGAAATGGCAATAATCAGCTGTGTACACCATTTGCACATTTGCATTAAGCATGGCTGTCAGCTTACAGAGACACCTGAAATACTTCATTGCATTAACATTTTATTTTCATCCCATCAGTCAGTAGAGATCACCTTGACAATAAATAAGATTTAAACATACTGCTGAGCCAGTCATCAGTTTTCTTTACCACCTAAAAACTCAACTGACTATAACTAAGGGTCAACCACATTCACAGAGTTTGGCAAGAGCAATTACAAGCTACTTGGAAGGCATGTTGAAATGTGTTCAAACCTACAGTTTGTAATTTAGACGAAAGGTCTTTTAGGGTAGGGAAAGATTTAGATGTGAAAATAACCTTCAAGAAAAACACAAACAGGTATCTGTGAATCTTTAACCGACATATTAGTTTTCCCTTCAATGAAGACCATGCCAGCGATGGAAGTCCTGTGTAACAAAAGGGTCCGAACTAGATTTGTTACACAAGTGTCTCATCAGCATTTAACTTAGGGGATGGTGGAGGGGCTCAAGCCTATAAGTTTCCGTACTTCCAATAACCATGTTTTTCTTTAACTTCTATGAAGTAATTAGTAAACCCGAGGAATAAATCACTGATTACTTCTGTTTGAATATAACAAACACATTCCTTTTTCACACGTGCCGAGAGTGACTAGTTATTTCAAGGGCAGCTGGGGAAAGGGTGGGCAAAGCACAGAGGAGCAGACTTTGCCGCCCTGCCAATGCCAGTGCAAACTCTAACAGCCCCAAGATTCTTTTGAACCAGCTCTCTACCACCTGGTCCGTTCTCTACCTTTAACCGAATCTGGAACTTCTCAGATTCTTCCACTCTCAAGCTTACTCAGATAAAGAAATGGGGCAGGGGGAGGGAGGAAGCCTGTGTTTTGTTGGTTGGGGTTTTCTCCGTTTGTTTGTTTTAATTTTTTTTTCTGGTTTGGTTTCCTGCTCTGTTAACTCCCGCTGAGCTAAATCAGCTCAGAAAAGAGGTGCACTTCAGATAAGCACCTGAATGAATGAACGTTGACAACTTCCACATCACCACTCCAGGATCAAGAAAAGACCAGCGGGAAGGGACAGGGGAACTGATGAGCATAGACACTGCCTTTTTTCTCCTGCAATGAACTGTCAGATCAGACTAAACTATCTAAATCATCAGGAAGTTTTACTCCTCACTGAATCAAAATGCCAATAAGCCTGCAGAAGATTGGAATCAGCGTCCGGTATATTCAAGGATGTGTGGCAACCTCTGATTTAGCTGAAAGACTGTCAAGACTTCTTCCTGGCTATAGTGGGGTAAGTAATTTCTAAAAAAAATTATCTTAAGAAAATATATAGAGGAAATGCATGAAAGATTATGTTTCTCCGAAGCACAGAAAGAGCACTCTTCTGCTTGGAGACAAAAAGCACCTGCCGCACAAAGTAGGGAAAGACCTCTTACATTGATCCTAAGGTGTGATTTTTCCAACCTTCCGTTAGTTAATGTATTTTATAAATCACAGAATCACAGAATATCAGGGATTGGAAGGGACCTTGAAAGATCATCTAGTCCAATATCCCTGCCAGAGCAGGAACACCCAGATCAGGTCACACAGGAACGTGTCCAGGAAGGTTTTCAATATCTGCAGAGAAGGAGACCACAACCTCTCTGAGCAACCTGTTCCAGTGTTCCATCACCCTCACCGTGAAGAATTTTTTTCCTCATATTTAAGTGGAACCTCTTATGTACCGACTTGCACCCACTGCCCCTTGTCCTACCATTGCCTGTCACTGAGAAGAGCCTGACTCCATCCTCCTGACTCTCACCCTTTACATATTTATAAACATTAATGAAGTCACCCCTCAGTCTCCTCTTCTCCAAGCTAAAGAGACCCAGCTACCTCAGTCTTTCCTCATATGGGAGATGCTCCACTCCCTTAATCGTCTTTGTAGCCCTGCCCCGGACTCTCTCAAGCAGTTCCCTGTCCTTCTTGAACTGAGGGGCCCAGAACTGGACACAATATTCCAGATGCTGTCTCAAACATTACAAATATTCGTAATTGTGTTGCGTACCTCAGGTGTTACAGATAAATACTTCTACTCAGATTTTACCTTAACGTAGTTTAGACTACTAGAAATACAAACCTACTTCTGACCACAGAAAGCATTAAGTCCTGACATAACTCTGCAAGCTAATAAAATTCTAACAAAAGGGGTGACGCAGTCTTTGTAAACATAGGATCAGTATAGGAGGTATGCACCTACCTGACCAAGTCGGACAAACTCTGCTTGCCGAGCTTCCTCTTTTTTCCTTGTTGATTTTGGTGATTCTGGTAACACATCACTGAAGGACCTTCGGTTGAGCATGTTCTAAAACAGAAGCCATTTCTTTTTTAAACTCTACCAAAAGTTTTCACACAGTCTTTTAATCTGAGTTAACTTAGTGTGATAGCATTTACATTTTCTGTCTTTTTGGGGATATTTTCCCTGTAGTGATTAATTTAACTGTATAGCATCTCAGAGAACAGAAATAGCAACTCTTCCAATCCTTGAATGATTTACTTTCCAACTTGTCATAGTTTATCACTGCCATGTTTTATACAATCATGACAAAGACCACACAGATGAGCAGATCTTTAGCTAAGAGACATAAACAGCAAGGAAAAATAGCATCTCACTAATTTCAGAAGTATTGAATTTCTTTTTAGTTAGTTAAGAATCACCTTAAGAGTATACCACCATAATCTAAAATTAAGTTATGTCATATATATATAATATGTTACAATATATATGTCATATAAGGTGTATATATATGACACTATATATATTATCATATATATATTATCATATATATGATATATATATTATATATATATATATACACACCTCAAGAGTCTTATCATGAAAGGACTGTCCATCAGCTTTCATGTAACTGTAAACTGAGTTATATGACAACTAGTATTTAGTCTAGCGTATGCAATTCAGGAGTCATTAGGCTCACAATCTTTTAAAGCAGTAGAACATGCAACTGACTAGTGAGAACACGAGAGCACACGTGAGCGATGCAGAGACTTCTGACTTACATTTACCTTGTGTAGATCAGGCATCAGGTCTTGGTATAAAGAGCGGATCAGCATGTCTAGAGTGCGTTGACGTTTCTGAGAAAACGTTGGGGTTTCCAAGGTGGCTTTTTCCCCATTTATTACTAAAATATTATGGAAGAAGATACATTACCTAAATGAACTTTGACAACTTCATCTGATTTTAGCTTGCCTCTCTACAAAAATACCTGTTTTACCATTAGTAATTTAGAGTGGCCTCCTTTTTGCATGCTTTTTAGTGAATAATGATCCCCTTAGCCTAAGAAGAGAAAAATTAGCAATAGGAGAATTCTACAAGGCCTCCTAATCCAATAACCTCTTAACTAATAAAAAAATTAAAGACAAACCTCTAATCAATTTAAGTACTAAACCAATTTAAATACACAAAATGAGTTATTTGTTAAGTTCCTGTCAGGTAAGCATCTAATTGTAATCATGGTCAGTTCTCCAAGATTTCTTTCTTGCTGATTTAGAAGAGCAAGTAAAGGCTAATGAAAACTGGAACTGAATCATTACAGAATTAAAATGTCTTGAAGGTGCTGAAATGGACCTATGCAGCACGCTAATGTCTTCTATTACTCAATACTAAAGAACATTACAAATTATTTCAGATCTCCAAGTCCTTTAAGAAAATGCAAAGCTGAATATGGTTATACATTCTGCAAATGTAAAAGTAAGTTTGTATCTAGTAGCCTGAAAAGCATAATTGCATAGAAATTCAGTTTTCTGTTAATCTGAGTTGAACAGTTTGATGGAACTGACTTTCCGCCTATGCTACAGATTTGAAAAAAAATTCTATACAGAACAGCAGCATACACAAGAAAATGTGTTTACATTTTAAGAATCGTTAATTTCAGTTTATTAAAGCACTTATTAAAAAAGTGTTTCTAGCAAAAGAAAACTGACTTACATTTCACTAACACAAAATCCCTAAATTCCTGGTGATTTGTAAACACAGGTGGGGATGGAAGGGGAGGCCCAAAGAGAGGAACACTTTCTTCTGAAAATATTTTCAGCCTATTGAAAGAACAAATCATTATCTATATTGAAAGTCACATTCAAAAGCCACTGTTTTTATAGACACTATTTAAACCAAATGAAAGAATTGGAAACTTATCTGGGTATGTCTTTGGGTCTAACAAAAATTGTTCACTTGGAATTAATCATTTGAGCAAGATTCTGCTTCCTTTGCACAAACTAACACTGGGACAGTAACAATTACAACAGAACTTTGCTGTTATATAACTATGCTTTTAGCGGCACTAGCAAATCCCTAATATAAATTCCTAATATAAATTCTTTAGCCTCGAGAGACTTTAGCATCTGAGCTGGCAGTGATTTCAAGCCTAACCAATCCTCTCCTCAGGCACATATCCAATAGAGAACAGAATTCTCCCACTTCTTTTTGACTTAGTCTAAGTATTGTATGACTTAGCACACTTTCAATAAGAGAGGGATCACTACAGACATTGCCAGCACTTTGTAAAAGGAGAAATAGCAGTGGCGAGTCTACATCCTATACTGAGAATCGCAGCACACACAGTTAGGTAAAAGGTGGCTTTCCCCCACCTTCCCCCCCTCCCCCCCCGTCTTTACTGCTTATATGGTTCAAGCTCAAGGTGAATCCCTCCCATGGGCTTGGACAACATCAAACTGCCTCTCTGCTTTTTCAGGAGTGACAGATAACTTTGACATCCACTAATAATCTCAAGACAACAGCTGGGAGTAACTATTTGATTAAAGCCACATTGTCCATTAAAGCCTAGACAAGTGGCTGCAGAAATGCTTGTTTTTCAGCTTCTGGTGAGACCTAACATACTCATACAGCATATGGCTCCAAGTGTGAGGGTCCCAAGGCTAACCAGCAAAATTCCACTAGGTTTTAAGTGTGTGATGGCCAACTGTACAAGTACTCTATTAAGGTTCCTAAGAACGAACTGGTTTGCTTAGCTACAACCAAACTCAGACCTGTAAAGATCCACAGTCCACAGCTACCACAACACCACATCTAATTAGCTATCATCAGACATGCGGTTTAGTATGTCAATGGCATATCTTCCACCATTTTGTTACATTTCATCTAAATACTCAGTTTTGCCCCCTTAGCTTATGCCTGTTCCAGAATTTTATTTTTCCGATGATTAGAAACATGCAACTTATTCATAGCCAGTTTACAGCCCTATGCATCCAGGTCCATACTGCTCTTCGATTTCATAGGTCCATTTGACTTCCTGGCATACAGACGGGTGGACAATACAAAATGTTTTCCCATTACCTCTAAACCATCAAAAATTCAGTGTGAAGTTATTTGTTACAATCAGCACCTACCTGTAACTATCATTCTGCTTATTATATCTCACTAAGGCAAAAATATCTGCTATGCAGTTAAGGAAGTTAATCCACCACTAACGAAGCTCACATTTATTACAATACACTTTTTTTTTCCTGCAGCAGATCACAGATTTAATAAAGGAAAAACATATGAAACAATGTAAATATATAAAATATTCTAGACTATATACATTTTACTGTTTATAAAAGAGGTCCTATACAAAATTTTGTGTTTGGTCCACAGTTTTAAATAATGAGCTTGCATGACAAAGATAGACTTCTTGTTATTAAATGAAGCATAAAATGTGCTATACAATTTAATGTTTTCTGTGTTTGACAGAATTGTGATTAAAAATTCATTTAGTTATAAAAAAAGTACTCATTCTGAATTTCGCTTATATCAAAACTTCCACTGAAGAAAATATTTCAATGAAATAATTTAGCTAACAGAAGAAGAAAGTAGAGAGGACTATTTAAAGTGCAAGGACACAGAAGTGTATTAGCAGTCTTGATTCAGAACTTTGGGCAAATCTGGGGAAAAATAAAAACACAAAAACCCAAACCAGAGAAATCCTCATGGTATTCTTCTGCAATCCATTAGAGGCTTCTTGCTGTGATAGATTTCCTTAACACTGTCTGTAAGTTTTCAGTCCTTATAAACAGCATCAAAGAAAGCGTAAGCCTGAGTAACTTCATTGGCTGTATGGCATTGCTCCAGACAGAATGAGGAGACCTCTGCCAAGAGCTGTGATCAGCACTATCGGAGACTGCACAATAGAAAGGACTTTATGGTGGCATTCAATTATTTCAGCATAAGAATCCAGTGTTATTTAAGAGGCTTCAGAGTATATTACCTAAGTTTCCAGCCACACTTCCAAAGGAGCACAGATCTCGTGTACATCCAGAGTCATATCTGCCAGACCTGTACAGACATTTCAGATACATCGGGACATCTAAATCAGTGCTGGATGCCTTTATTTGGGTAATTCAGTCCTACCCTACAGATGACACATGGAAAACCTTACTGCAGCTATCACTGCTGTATAGGACAGCACAGAGGGATATCTCTATGCTAATTTTTCCTGTTGTAGAAATAACAAAAAAGGAGTGTTACAGTATCTAAGAAAGTAAGTACAAAGTGCTAGTACGGATTCAATGACCTCTGAGACTTACCACAACTGACACAGTTAAGCCTCACTTTTCTTGTGGACACCTTTATTGTTGCAGTACAGGGTCTGGCGACCGGAAGATCTTGCGATGTACGGAAAGATAGGCCCCCCCCTCTCCCTATAGCCAATAGGGTTTAGCACTTAGTTCAGGATGTAAGCAGACGGAAGTGATGTTGTGAACCCAGACTATATAATGCCGTGTTATCTATCAATAAACGCCATTTGCCGTCCACCACATTGGTGTCTGCGAGCTGATGGACCGAGCGGCCTGGGGTTGGCCGACGTGCTGTTCCTGAACCAGGTCGCCACGCCTCCTGCAGGCAACACTTTATCCCTGGCTACTATGAACTGAAAACACCAGAAAGATGATGTGACTCCATTGACTAGCTCTGGATTACTTAAAGTAACCTAAATTATAACATGTCCTTATGGGTTTAGGGCAAACTGCCCCTCCATATCATTGACATCAAGGGCAGTTAAACCTCAAAATGTTTGTCAAAAATCAATTATATCATAACAAGTCCTCCTAACTGCAGTAAGGGAAAAATTATTCCTTTTTTATTAACACTGACACTCTGATGAAGAGGTACATTTATCTGGTAAATATTCATTATTGAAAATATCTAGATTCCTCCAATATCTAAATATTTTTTTTTAATTTTTTTTTTTTTTACATTGTAGGATTCCTTTTGTTCTAGTCACCTCTTTCATTTAAAAGAGCAAAAGAGATTAATATTAAGACCTTAAATCTAAGAAGTAAGAGCAGTTGCGGATGAAACTAGCAAGAAAGTTCTAACAACAGTTAGTCAGCCTGAGAACTCATTTTAGAAGTTGTAAGCTTTGCGATCACTTTTAAAAACTTAGCAACCGAGCATGAATAGAAGTAAGATCTCTTGCCATTTGTTTTTTTCATTCCATTCCATCTAGCCTCAGAGATGCCAAATTGGGATTTACAGACGACTAGTGTGACCCTATGAGAATCCTAAGCGATTGGCAGCTCGATTTTGTAACTGTATTGTCTTCACAATGTTTTCAGCCAAAAGTCTGAAAAACACAGGCTGTCAAAAGTCTGGAGAATACATGGTTTATGGTCTGAAAGACTTGAGAAACACTGATCTAAAATACATAAGCACCTAAGATAGACAGCGTCTAAACATTGAAAGGTAATAATCAGTATGTAATGGCAAATTAATACACTTCACTAACAGAACTTTTTTTATGAATATTTTATGAAAATGTATGGCATTTAATTTGTGAAGTAATCCAAATAAATAACTTCAATAAATAAAAAAAAAGAAATCACATTCTTGGTTTGACCTTATCTTCTAAGTGGTTCAACATAAAATTGTTTATGAGGCAGACTTGTAGATACCTAGTCAAGCAGCTGAAGGCAAAGAATGCAGAAACGCAACTGTTTTTCTAAAATAGTTTTCATTTCCACAAACAGCATGCAGGGTAGAATTAAAAGTAATATGGACCTTTAATTAAAAAAAAAAAAAAATCACTAGAAAATGTGAGGAAAAAGATACGCGTAAAATGAGAGCGAATCATGGATGGTTTGAATGCTGGAGAAGACTCTTCACCTTCCTGAAATACGATAGTAACAATGTCATTTCCAATATGTCGCTTCCTTTCTACCTGTAAAAAAAAAGAAGAAAAAAAAAAAAGAAGATAAAAAACCCAACAAACAAAAAAAAAGGAGACAGACACAATGACTTAAAAGACTTAAAAGACATAAATATATACCTTAACAACTCTGTGAGAAAATGGTAAAACAATATTCCTGAACTGCAAACAGAAATATTACAGCCATTATGATTGAAACCAATATAAAATTATTACTTAACTATAAGCAAGTAAATCTAGCAATGCCATGGTGCACGCATAAGGCAGCTGCTGAAACAGCAGCTATTGCCTATTTTTAAGTTAGCAAAGCACTCATAATTCCATAATTTCCAAAATTAATATTCAAAAATTGGGCACAAAACACCTAGCATTCCAAAAAAGCAAATCTGCCACTTGAAATAAAGGGGAAAAAACCCTGATGCTGAGTTATTCTTTAAAAACAACAAATATTGATTGGCCTCTGGTATCTGCTGTGATCTTTTCATTAATGCAAGGCAAAAGTATGAGAAAACTGGCATGGAAATAAAAAAGGACAACCTAATATTAAAATAATGTACACTATATAGTTATTGATTAAGTAAGAAAGTAGTATAACAAGTGATTTGCAAGTAATTTTAGGTAAATTATTATGGATATGTGATTTATAGATCAATGAATGTGTTCCTAAAGTTTTTTTTTCCACCATGTAAGCCATAGAACTGTTCAAGCCATGGATGACAGCACATTTGAGCAAGTAGCCAAGAACCCACCAAGTCAAACTATGACAGCGCTACAACCACACTTTATAGGAAATGCACAAAGCTTGCCATTTACATGTTCACATGGGGAATTTCTTTCAAGCTACCTGTGTGACCTGATCTAGGTGTTCCTGCTCCAGCGAGGGATTGGACTAAACAATCTTCCAAGGTCCCTTCCAATCCCTGATATTCCGTGATACCTCAATAGCTTGACTGAGTTGTGCATTACATAGGTGAGTATTCTGACAATTCACACACAAGTCTAGTTTCCAACCTCCCTAGATTCTTTGAGGCAATAATTGCAGCAGTGAAGCTCTACAAGTCATTTGAATAACAGAATACTCAGTCACTTCTCAGTCAATCCATTTTGACCTTATTCACAACTGTCTTTTGTACCATAATAGGGATGATAGGATACATTATCTTCTAAAACACATCATGAAACTTTCAGCATTAGGTATAATACTTAGGAAAAAACATACAGCAAAGGTCTTAAGACTTAAATTTCCAAAATATTACAAGGGGGGGAAAAAACCAACAAGCAACAACAACAACCAAACAAGAAAAGAGAACCATGTACCTGCTGCTTGTTCTCTCTAGAATATGGAAGCATGGTTGAAACATGGAACATAATTTCATGCCCTTGAAAAACTGTATAGATGGAACACGTTCCTGTTGTATCATCTGCAAGGGAATACATCAGCAGCAGGAATACATCCTTTAAGTTCTCTAAAAATCAAAGGTATTTCAGATTCTTCTACCAAATCTTTTTTAGCCATCCTTTTTTCTGATTTATTTTACAAAATGTACACGCTGCAAGTTTTTCATGGGTCCAAACCCAAGTTTGCAACCTAATCTGCATATTCAAACATTTAAAACCTAAGACGTCCTTCAGATAGCCTCCTGAAATCACACACAGTTCTTCAAGACATGGTGCCCTACTATCATGAAGAAAGTAACACGTCAGGTTATTTTCCACCCCACTACAATGTAAAATGAAACCTTTCACCTTGAAAATACAGGTCATATAAATACTTTTCTTCAACTGCATTCCATACCAGTGATTTGAGATAACCTGACTTTTTCCTGGTGAAGCAGAGCATTTAACATGCACGAGGAAGTCTTTTCTGGGACTGTATTATTTCTACAATACAGATGATATTCCCATGCAATAAGGAAAAATGTTTACATTGCAGCCCCTCCACTTTTTTGGCTTCAGATGAGTTCTTACTTTTAGTGTCCAGTCCTCCTCTGTAGCCTGCCCAGCCTTTCAAAGTAACTGTGTCACCCAAGAGACGCAAAAATCTTTGAAAGCTTTCACTTCCGATTTCTACATGTGGAAGGGAGAAGCATTACAACAGAAAAGCACATATAGTAATAGAACACCTATAAAAAAAAAATAATCAAAATACAGGAATAGGTCCTGTTTCCAGGACATGAGGACCAAAGTTTCAGCTAAATTATTTTCTCTTTATGTCATCCAAGCCTTCAATCTTTACAGAAACAACATCCCAGCTTTGCAGAATATGCAACATCACGCTACACTAAACAGTGATCTATATTGCTAATTTCAAGACACTATTACAGTGCATAGAAGAATGAGATCATGCTGCAAAAATGCAGGAGTGAAAGAACTAGAAACAACAGTGACTTTTTGCAGGTAACATGAATGGTCTCCTTCAACTGCGTCCTTTTTCTAAATATGATGGTGAATAGTTTATTTCTAGAAAAGACATTTCAATGTATTGCAAGTTGTAACAGCAGGTTTTCTGTAACAACCTTTTATATCAATAGAAGATTCTATGCTACAATTTCCCCCTCCCTAAAACACACATGAAAACCTATCAAAACTACTGTTCACATAACCATCACCCTCCTTCTGGCTTCCATGAGGCCCTACCCTGCCCTTTTTTTACTTAGATGAATAAAACAATTAACAAGGTGAAAAACTCACCATTGCTGAACATTTCATCATCTGTAAGCTGCCCATCCTTAGCATATAGGACTCCAAATTTAAAATTCACAGATCCCTGAGAAATAGAACCAAATATTATATGATAAAGTAACCAAACTGAAGACTTAAGATAATGTTTTCTCTAAGGACTTTCATACACATGCCTTTGTACACATCCTACAAATGGGAGTATATATTTCAAACCGACTCCATTACATGCACAAGTAGCAGATACGTAATGATTTACCTTTTATCATTGATTATGAATTTCAGTACATACTAAGTTGGTGATCTATTAGTATGATATATTAAGCTGGTGCTTAAAATTATTTTTCATCTCATATGTTGCAAAGAAATACTACGTTTTTTATTCCGATAAGCAATTGATTTTTAAGTTGCCACAAGCATGCCATTTATATTTCAAATACAAATCAGCATTCATTGAACAGGTCTGTGAGATAGGAGTGGTAAGGGAGTGGTAGGTTTACATTTACCTCTTGCTCTTCAAGAACCAATAAATCCTGCAAACAAAACAATATCTTTAGCACATTAGTATCAAAGATAACACAAACAAAACTGTAACATCATTGTATATTTAAGTTTCATTTTGAAGGGGCCAGTTCAACTGACAAAGACACTGTACTTTGCAGTATCATGAAACCCTACTCCAGCCATTATTATTTTGCTACTGAAAGAAACTAGCAGCATTTATACTTCATTATTTATTTTCCCAGAAAATAATAAAGAAAAACAAACAAACAAACAAACAAACAAAAAAAAAGACAGCTCCTACCTTTTGTATCTCAGGATGAAAAATTTCCCTTGGGCTCTTCTCAAATTTGTCAAGACTCATAGCACTGAAATGCAAATGAAACACTGCTTTATAATAGGGCAAGTATATGTTTTAATGCTAAACTATTAACTGGTTACAGTTAGAACTGGTTACAAAAGGAATTGTTCAAAGAGCCTCTCTGATACAGGATGTTTTATGGAATAGCCATTTCTACCCCACAACACTAACCTCCAAGACTTCCTAAACTTCTTTTGGATTTTAAAACCAGAAATTTGTAAGACCCTGCATGGAGATCAGGTTTAAGTTTCCTGGATTTATTTATAAATCACAGAGCTTTATTCCATCACCCTTCACTTTGGCCTTATATATAACCATTGTGAGCATTTTATGAGGACTCAATAGCCTATTCTATTTTGTAAGATTTTCTTGTCTCTCTTCTAAAATAATTGAAGGCAATTCAAATGAAAAATGAGAAGTTCAGCATCAAATTCCCATGCCAAAGATCCAGAAACAGAAAGAAGGACCTAAATAACGAAGATCAACTGCCTTAATAAACAGAAATACCGAATTTATAGCATTTTTTCTTAGCTTGCATTTACTATTATTTTTGCCCATTTTTTTTTCCCCAGCATGAATTTATAGAACCGTATATCATGTCACAGAGTGTCAAATGCAGTCTGTCTGGGACGCATTGAACTAACAAGAGGGTGAAATATGATGCACCTTTCCATCACTGTTTATGCTAGACCAATGCAGATAGCATTTACTTTACTTCCTGTTGAGAAGAATTAAAATGTTCCAATTAATTTAGAAAAAACAGGTTTATTAACATAACCAAAATTCTTTGAGACAGTCCATACCTAGATTCACACTGGCTGTAAAGAGGGTGATATGTCAAAGGCATATCAATCAGGCCCGAGGAAAGTCTCAAGGACTATAAAAGCAAAAGAATAGTCAGGGAAGAGATTTTAGTCCAAGCCAGCAAAAGCAGATGACATTCATCCAGCTGACGGCAAGCTGCACAATCCCTAGGAGAAATGGGGAGCAAGGCCTTAAATAAGCCTGCATTTCCCTCTGTAAAATACTGGAGCATCACAGGATGGTACACACGAGGGTGTTCCAGCAGAAGAGTTACGACTAGCTGACAAAAGATAACGTTTCTACGCTCTTGAGTTGCCAAACCAAAAATATGTACATGGGTGAGAATAAAGGAGATGCTACATTACAAAGGATGTTAGAAAGAGATATTCTTTCTCTTTGATTGGTGGGCAAACACGTAAGATCAGGTGCTTCTGCAGGTATAGCGTACAGTTCTGACAGCTAAAACATCAGTCAAACCATTTGTAGAAGGGGGGACTTTGCTCATCTTGATGAAGACGAAAGATCTGAAGTGTTTCCAACTCACCATCTTAACACTCCAAATCAGAGCCCCAGCCCAGGAAATCAGAATTAACAAGTGCTGCTCAATGGCCTGCAGATTGCCCATTTATATACCTGTTCACTAAACGAAGGCATTTGAAGACAGAATCATAGAATGGTTAGAGTTGGAAAGGACCTTAATAATCATCAAGTTCCAACCCCCCTGCCCTGGGCAGGGACACCTCCCACCACACCAGCTTGCTCAAAGCCTGTCCAGCCTTGCCTTAAACACTTCCAGGGATGGGGCATCCACAACTTCTCTAGGCAACCTCCGACAGGGTCTCACCACCTTTACAGTAAAGAGTTTCTTTCTGGTATTTAATCTAAATCTCCCTTCTTCCAATTTAAAGCCATTATCCCTTGTCCTGTCACTACACTTCCTGACAAAGAGTCCCTCTCCAGCTCTCAACCCATGCCATCAAAATGACTGGAGATGTTGTCAGTGAGGGATTTGAGAAAACACACCACACGACCAGATCGTAAAAACTGCAGTTTAAACTTGAACGCTTTGCAAACAGGTGCTCTGATATTTGTGCTGATTATAATGTTGAAAGAAATAGAAATGGTGTTGGGCTTGCTTGCTTGCTTTATATTCTCTTGTGCCACAGAAGAGGTAGGACAGAGTACAACATGCCCTTGCAGATTCTGGCTGGGGAAAGGAATTTTGTTGGCTTCACTGACAGCGTGTATAACACACTGATAGCAAGACTTACACAAAGACAATCAACTGAAGAAATAATTATTGTTTTCTTCCCTCTTTGCTTCCTCCTGCTAGGGCCACATAATATCACCTCTCTAGCCAAATTTGCTGTTCCTTACACGTGTTTATTTTCTGTCTAATTTTAAAAGATATTTCTTCTCAATCACTGTAGTTCCACTTAACACCTGTTTTCCAATAAACTTGGAAATAATCCCTCTGCTAAAGAAGAAGCACTAAGAATTTTTCTCCATTTTAAGTTGTCACTTTGTCTACTCCAGAACAGGCTTTAAAAGCACTTCTTGTTGCCTACAATGATTAAAATTTGTTAACTGTTTTTACTGCTTTTATAAATCTTTCATGAAAACCATGCAAGACAAGCTCTGAATTACAGGAAAAGGATAGGGACAAATAACAACTTATTTGCAAATACGTACCTTAATATAGATTTCACTGATAATGTTTTTGTGGGACTATAAGGGAGACATATTTTCTGAGTACCCTATAAAAAAAAAAAGCTAGAAGATATTACAGGACATACTGACTTTTTCCGTATATTCAAATAGGAGTATTAATAAAACAATTAAGTAAAAAAAACCTGAAGAACAAAACTGTGTTAGTTTTACTTAGCCATATCTACTACTGTTTTGTGGGGGAAAAAAAAAAAACAACCAAAACCAAACCAAATTAAATGCAAAAAACCATGGGCGGTGAATTTTTTTTTTTTTTTTTACTTTTGACTACGTTGGCCTGTGATATGAGGGCTGTTGAAATTAGTAGATACTACAAACTGTTTCTCAAAATTAAAAGTGAACCATACATGCATACAAGGAAGTTTTAAATCAATTACTTGCATAAAAGGCTCTTATGTACTTTTAAGTGAAAAAAATTCATTAAACAATATTAGTGAAACCACATCATACTTGTCTATTTTCTTAAGGTTGTATAAGAAAATCCTAAAAGAAGTATAGAGTCATTGCCTAAATTTATGGCAGGACATAATCAAGAACACTTTAGGCAATGTTTCTAAAAATAACACAGTTACAGGTAAGAACAGTTTCAAAGTATTTGTCATCATAGATTTCTGTCAGAAGACTTAGTATAACATTATCTACAAAGCTAGTTTTATCTACTACAGTAGAATTATACGTTCTTACTGTATAAAATAAGTATTAAATACCAAAATTTAGAAGAAAGCAAACGATAATCATAGCCAAAACAAACAAAAGTCATAGCAGCAGTTAAATATTTGTTTCTTACTGTTTTTCTCCAAAGTATTGAATGGTATTGAGGAACACGCTGATTATTTTGGTCAGACAGTACAACAGACAGAAAGAAAGGGTTCTTCTCTGCATCTGTACCTATATAATTTTGATGAACTGTTAAGGAAAAAACAAGCAGCTTTATCAACGGTAAAGAAGACACACACACATGCATGCAGAGACATGTATAAATGGGTAAATACATGCATTCATATGTAAAAATGTATACTTATCTACACAAATAACTATGTACTTATATATAGAGGTGAAAAAAAAAAAAAACAAACAAAAACAACCCGAGAGATAGGTTTCT
>VXBJ01004985.1:0-20004 GCA_013400055.1 Nycticryphes semicollaris
ATTCTGTGATTCTGTAATTTGGCAGGTTCAAATACAGTCACTCACACATAGGAGTAGTCCCTGAAGACGGCTATTCAGTATTTGTAGTGTGGGAGTGGGGGGTGGAGAGGAGTAAGAGGTCATCACAAACTAAGTATACTAGCTAAGCAGAGGGAGGTTTTTAACAAAAAAAAAACAAATGCAGAAAGGGGTCAATTTTTTTCCACAAGGAAAGACAAAATAAATAATAGGGTGGGAAGGGTTAAGGAGATCTAAGGATCTAATAGTACAGACTGACTGGGGCATATCTTAATGTGTGTTTCTTAAATGGGACTCGTGGGACTTCCCACAACTTCCAGGAGATGAAACCTTTTAAATTATTATTAGAAGTCTCAGTTACATACAGAGGAATTACTCAGATGTTCTCATTTGATATATTTGGGAAAATGGCATCTTGTTAAAGTTCTTAACAACATTCTCAATATGATGATAGTCAAACCATTTTTAGCAGTGCTGCTATTCCTTATATAAGACAGGTTGTTGTGTTTTCCAAAGTAATGCAGAGGAGTCTATGGACTGCTGTCCCACACTAGTCACATTGCGCATCCCACATATGTAAGACTGCTTTTCTGTATGCATGTATCCTGCACGTACATGACCCAAGTGGATTTTCAAATGAAATCCTAGAGCGCCTCACATCCAAGAGTTAAAATGAACAGTCCATGGTGGTGTGTGGTTTGCATATGTTGTGTGTGCTCAGTGCCGTGCAGTGGGAGAGGCCAAAAGGTTCCTGACAGAGGTAGTGCTGTGTGGCAGGGTGTATGTGCAAAAGCATCCTTGGTTAGAGACTGAGTGTAAGATATTTCAGTTTTGGTTGAAAAGAGGAGATAATAGTGTTCTCTACTTCTCCACTAGAAAGCGGAGACACCTCAGACGCTTAGCTGGAACAAGAATCATGTAAGTTTGCTTTATATACAGTGTAATTGGTAAGTATTACTTGGCATTTATTATTGTGAAGAATGCAGACGTTATGGGCTTTGCTTGGGACAGCTGTATGCATTGATACAATGTTCTGACTTTATCACTGAGTGCCTCTCCTATGCTAGACCATTACTGTGAAAAAGATGAGGAAATCTGCTGTATGGAGCATTGATTGGATAAGGTTTGTTCTTGCTTGTTGGTCTTCCAACTTTTTCTTCAGAGCTGTTTGTCCTGCTAAACCTTCCCAGGTCAAGGGGTGCTTTCAAAATAAATGGTCTCCCTAGGTGAACTAAAGAGGTTTGTGTTGTGGACTTTCCTAGGGTTTCTCTTTTATTGCTGCTGGAGGGAAGCTGTCACTTTTCATGGCCACATGGCACAGTCCATCTAAAAACCAAAAACGTTTCTTCCTTAAACTTACTAGCAAATGATATAAAGCATTCTAGTAAACAAGTCTTTTATTTTGTTGTTTTATGTAGTAATTGCCATTGCTGACCCCAGATCAATTAAATACTGTATAATTCTTTGTAGAAGATAATGCTGAATTACCCGTCATGTCCCCTCATGTAATATAAAGCTGTCCCAAAGAAAGAGGAGTGCAAGAGAACAAGAGTGACAAATATTAGCTTGGGGGGAAAAAAACCTCAAACACAAACAATCCAACCCAAATTACTCATGGAAAAATAGGAAATGGAATAAGAGTACTCCCTGCCACACACATGTAGGTGTGCTGTTGTTTAATATTGACATTTAATGCAGATGCATTTTTCCTATCTTAATAGACAGTTCCTATTATAACTAGATATCTAAGACTGACAGAAGACAGGCTGGGTTGTTTACTGGGTACTGTAGTATTTAGTAGTATTAAAATAACTAAAAGTTAATAACTTGATTCAGTCCTGTGCAACCAGGTTAGATACAAGAAGATGTGGAGAGACATGGATTTGATGGATGGGACCACCTAGTGAATAAAGAATTGGCTGTATGGTCACAGTAAATGGCTTGTGGTCAACAGCTTGATGTTCAAGTGGAAACCAGTGATGAATGGCATTCCTTAGGGGTCGGTATAGGGACTGGCACTGTTTAACAACTTTGGTGACAGGGACAGTGGGATTTAGCTCACTCTTATCAAGTTTGCTGACAACACTAAGCTGTGTGTTGTGGTCAACATGCTGGAGTGAAGGGATGCCAACCAGAGGGACCTGGACATGCTTGAGAGGTGGGGCCATGAGAACATCATGAAGTTCAACAAGGCCAAGTGCTTAAAGGGGGCCTACAGGAAAGATGGGGCAGGACTCTTGATCAGGGAGTGTAGCAAAAAGACAAAAGTTTCAAAGTGAAGGAGGGGAGATTTAGATTGGATACTAGGAAGAGGCTTTTTATTGTGAGGGTGGTGAGACACTGGCACAGGTTGCCCAGAGAAACTATGGATACTCAATCCCTGGAGGTGTTCAAGGCCAGATTAGATGAAGCTCTAGAGCAGCCTGATCAAGTGGAAGGTGTCCCTGCCCATGGGAGCGGTGTTGGAACTAAATGATCTTTAAAGGTCCCTTTCAACCCAAACCATTCTATGAAGACAAATTTTGCACTGAGTAATGCTGTATGTTATCACAAAACTAATACAAGCTCCGTTTCTCTGTGGAAAACTTTGTGAAGGTCTGCTATTTGTTATGCTTGTTACAAATTGTTAATCTGCAGTGTCTTTAAACTGCTTTAAAAAACAGCAGCTTGCCTTTTTTATTTTTTGTTTGTGACTGGATCTATACTATTTGAAGCTTATGAAATAAAAATGTTCATTTAACTTGAATTTTTTTTTTATCCCATGATACTATTTCAAGAAAATAGATCCTAAATTCAATACCAGAGCCATGGCCTACATTTTGTGCTGCCATTTCATCCCTCCATCTTTTCCTCAGGTTTCTCCAAACATGCTGATTAACATGTTTGTGCAATTCACTGAAAACTCTTAGTGTAACTTCTGATTAGGATTACATTAATCTGATAATTCTGAGTGTGATTACTTGATCTAATATTATGTGTTTGTATAAGTGTATTAAGTTCATTGTGGACACAGCCAGCGGTATTTGGAAGCAGAAGAGGGATTTGCCAGAGGCTGGTCCAGGTTAGTCTTGTGGTATAGGGTACACTGCTACTGAGATGTATACAAATGCTAGAGAATATATATTCTCTGGCCCCAGATGAAGAAAGTCTTTCCAGGTTCCCTTTTGTTGACATTCCTGCAGCAAACTGGAGAATGAGTTGTGTTTGGGTTACAGCTGTGAGATAATTCCCTGTCAGTGAGACAGAATGTGGACCTCTTTTTGTACCCTGTCTTGGGGACATCCTCATAAGTGCATGTGCTTGTGGTTCCTTCTGGCCTCTACAAGCTGCAAGTAGATTAGAAGATGGGTGAGTTTAACTCATGCATCTGACCTAGGTCAGAAAGATAACTTTTGTCACACGGGGCTGCCTCTCTAGGCTTGAGGAGATTTGCTGAAGGGACAGTGCTTTGGGGATTTTACCACTGGCATAGCATCAGTTGTTGCAGTCACTCAAAAGCAGTGAGAATCTGGCACCTGAGAAGTTCTGCAACCATGAGACTGTGTTGAAATATCTTACACAAAGCATATTTCTTTACCCTTTGTTGCTGACCTCAGTGCTCTGTCATTTAGTAAATGCAACATTTCCTCTGTTTACACCTGGAGGGTGGCTAATAAGGACATGTCACAGATCGTGTTTTGGATGCTCTTGCATGGATATTGAGGGAGGGAAGAAAATAAATCTCACCTCTACTGCTTGCCTGATTGTGATACTTTAGAGGAGCTCATGCAAGGAGGCCTAGGTTATAAAAGCAAATAGTAAGATCTGAGGAAAAATCTTAGATACAGTTACCTTGGTTTCCCCACTGCTGATATGAGCTGGATCCTGGCACCTTTGATCCCTGGGAGGTCTTCTGTGACCTAAAATTTTAGGGTCCCTTGCTGTGATTTACACATCTGGTGCTTCTGGGACAAGCAGCATTGGCTTTCCAGCTGGTGCTGCCTATCTTAAATGACAGGTGGTTGCTGGCAGGGTAACCGAAAACATATTAGATTTTGATAATATGTGTAAAATATCTGGAAAGGGTTCTGAAATTCATCTTCAGAGTATTAAAAACAAAGTTATACCAGATGTCACTTCACTGATAATTTTATCACTTTTAATACCAACATTTTGTTCTGATATGCAACTTTCAACAGTGGATCCTTTTTATATTTAAAAAAATAATGAAAAACTGCTCATGTATTGAGTTGCTGGAACATTCCTATAAAACAACAGGGATGTCTTGTCATGAGCCTTTTCTGAAATGCCAAAGCAACGTTTTCTGTCATTGCAACATGAATTGCAGTAGCTGCCATATGGAGAGTAGATATGTGCTCAATGCAGCATCCTCCACTGGGTAAGAATAGCACCTTTCTGGTGAACACAGAATACCCCAAGCATTTGTGCACAGATAACTCTGTTGTATCACGGGCTGACAAGAGCGTTTGTGTGCAAGATGATGCAAACTTTGGGTGTGTTGACTACAGATACCTTTTCTTGTGTGTGGAATTGAACTTCAACTGTAGCATTGCCTTGAAATAGAATTTTCTGTTTATACTACACCCCTGGAACTTTTACCCTTTGCAATATTGACGCATATGTAACATTTTGCAGGGTTCCAAAACCCATCGAAACTCACACAGGAAATGTACAAATATATTTATAGTTTTTGTTATAAATGATACATGAAATATTTCATTTCCAGACATCTTGTCTTTAGCTTCATGTTGCCATGGGCACGCATTAGTATTCCAGGGAGGTCTGGTTGTCATGGCAAAGTGTGTAGTTGTACTGTGTTTCCATGGCAACCTCCACCATTATGTACCTTCATCAGATCTGCTAGCAAATCTGTTTGGGTAAATCTAAGATAATCTTATGTGGTAGCATTAATGTTTTAAATACCATTACCATCCTATCCCTTGGTGATTAGCATTGCAAGCGTGTTTGGTATGTTAATATGAACCATTTGGTCAGTATAACACAATGGAGTTTTGGAATGTAGGAAAATTCTTTTCAAAAATCAGTGGCAGGGGATTTCTCGACCTCTAAAGAGGTTAAAACAAAATTGTGATGTTGAAGCTCTTTGTTTTTCACATGTTCTTGTGAGTGCCTGGATTTGAAACTAAAACACTTTTGAGCTTGCAACTCCTGCCTTGCATGACCTTCAGCACTAACAACTGTTCTGTGTCCATCTAGGTGCACATAAGACTTTTGATCTCTAAACCTTTTTTCAGGAAGGGAAAGCAGATTGCCTGCTGGCATGCAGCTTGCTGTGGTTTGCTTAGGGAGCAAGGCATTATTGCTGGTGAGGAAGAGCAGTGTAGATGGTTATCTTTGGATCAGGAAAGGTTTTTTTCTGCCCATTGCTGGAGAACTTGTTTTGATGTTGGTGATGCTTAGAAATTTTGTTGGTAGATTAACATCTATCAGCTCCTTGCTAATGACAGGCTGTTTATTGTACTTTTTTACTTGTACTTTATTTGTACTTTTTTTTTAGCTTATGTACAATGAACTGATGAAAAAGCTGTACTTTTTTTTTTGCAATGCTCTAATAAATGAAGTGCTATGGATTCAGAATTGGAATGTGTGTATATAGCCTGTTCAGGTGCAACAGTTTGACCCCTGTATAGATGCCTATCTAGTGTCTGCTGTTCAGTCATAGAAATGAACTAGAAAAATAAACAATTGGTTAGAATGTAGAAATCTGTCCAGTTTTTAAAATCAATTATCAAAAATGATAATGCAGTATTCCTGAGAAGTGGTGACTTGACACATCTGTGAGAATTTTATTCTGCTTAGCTACAAATCATAAGGCTTTCTGCAGCCCTAGAGGGTTCTGATGTTTCTTTGTTGTGGTTAACAGGTAAAACAGTCATTTAAAACAAACAAAACTTTTAATTTGAATCAAATTGCGTAAAGATTTAAAAATTAGTCACTTTATCAGCTCATATCATTATTCTTTTTGCTTTAAGTTGATTATATGTTTGCACAGATCCCTTGGCCTCTCTTCCAACTGCATTTAGAATTTCAGAAATATCTTGGAGTCTGTTTTCTGTAGGCTATTTCACTTTTTGATAGAATCATAGAATCATTTAGGTTGGAAAAGACGTTTAAGATCATCTAGTCCAACTGTTAATCTAGCACTGCCAAATCTACCATTAAACCATGCCCCTAATCACCACATCTGCAACCTTTTAAAATACCTCAAGGGAATGGTGGCTCAACCACTTCTGTGGGAAGCGTATTCCAATGCTTGATGACACTTTAAGTGAAGACATTTTTTTCTATTATCCCAACTCAACATCCCCTGGTGCAACTTGAGGCCATTTCCTCATGTCATATCACTTCTTACTTGGGAGAAGAGACCAACACCTACCTCTCTACGACCTCCTTTCAGGTAGTTGTAGAGAGTGATCAGGTCTCCCCTCAGTCTTCCTTTTTTCCAGGCCAAACAACCCTAGTTGCCTCAGCTGCTTCTCAGAAGACTTGTGCTCCAGCTTTGCCCTTCTCTGGACATGATACAGCACCTCAATGTCTTTCTTGCAGTGAGGGACCCAAAACTGAACACAGTATTTGAAGTGTGACCTCTCCAGTGCCGAGTACAGGTGGATGATCATTTCTGTAGTCCTCCTGGTCATGCTATTTCTGATACAAGCTGTGATGCTTTTTGTTGTCTTGGCCATTTGGGCATCTGCTGGCTTATATTCAACTGGCTGTTGACCAGCACCTCCAAGTCCTTTTCCACCAGGCAGCTTTCCAGCCTTTCTCCCTCAAGCCCATAGCTCTGCATGGGGTTATTGTGATGTAAGTGCAGGACCTGGCACTTAGCCTTGTTGAACTTAATACCATTGGCCTTGGTCTATTTACTCAGCTTGCCCAGGTCCCTCTGTAGAGCCATCCTACCCTCAAGCAGATCAACCCTCCTGGCCTAGCTTGGCGTTGTCTGCAAACTTAGTGAGGGTGCACTCAATCTCCTTGTCCAAATCATTGATAAAGGTACTAAACAGAACCGGCCCTAATGCTGGGCTCTGGGGAGCGCTGCTTGTGGCTGGCTGCCAACTGGATTCAACTCCATTCATTACCAGTCTTTGGGCCCAGACATCCAGCCAGATTTTTGGCCAGCAAAGAGTATGTCCGTCCAAGCCATGAGCAGTCAGTTTTTCCATGAGAAAACCAGAAAAGGTTTTGCTGAAGTCTAGATTGACAACATCGATAGCCTTTCCCTCATCCACTAAGTGCATCACCTTGTCACAGAAAGAGATCGGGTTAGTTGAGCAGGACCAGCCTTTCATAAACATATGCTGACTGGGCCTTACTACTAAACACTGAGGCAAAGAAAGCATTAACTCACCTTTTTCCTTGTTCTTTGTCACTGTTTCCCCCAGCATCCAATAGAAGATGGAGGTTCTCTTTAGTCCTTCTGTTGTTTATGTATTTATAGAAACATCTTTATTGTCTTTTATGGTCTTAACCAGATTAAGTTCCAGTTTGGCTGTGGCCCTCCTAACTTTCTCCCTGCATGACCGGATGACATCCTTATAGTCCTCCTGAGTGGCCTGCCCCTTCTTCCAAAGGTCATAAACTCTCTTTTTTCCCCTCTGAGTTCTAGACATATCTCCCACTTCAGCCAGGATGGTTGTCTTCCCTGCTGGTTCATCTGTCAGCATATGGGCACAGCCTACTGCTGCACCTTTAAGATTTCCTTCTTGAAGGATGTCCAGCCTCCCTGGACTTCTTTGCCCTTTAGGACTGCCTCTCAGGGACTCTGTCAAACAGGCCAAAGTCTGCCCTCAAGAAGTTTAAGGCAGCAGCAGTAGTTCTGCTGACCCTACTCCTTACTTCTCAAAACCTCTGTTTTGTGATTGCTGTGCCCAAGGCAGCCCCAACTGTCATATTGCTCACAAGTCCTTCTCTGTTCACAAACAGGTCCAGTGGGGCACCTTCCCTAGTTGGCTTCCTCACCAGCTGTGTCAGGAACATAGTATGGCACTATTCTAGACAGTTTCTTCTCTGCTGTATTGTATTTTCCAGCAAACATCCATTGAGATGAAGTCCCTCAAGAGAACAAAGGCTAGCAATTGTGAGGCTTCTCCCAGTTGCTTATGCAATATTTCATCTGCCTCTTCATCCCTGGTTAGGTGATACCTGTCTTTGTTGGGCTTATCCCTGATTCCTACATGTAAACACTCAACCCTGTTGTCACCTTCATTAAGCTTAGACAATCAAAGCGCTCCCTAAGATACAGGGCTTGCCTACCACCTCTACTTCCTTGCCTGTTCCTTCTGAACAGTATGTAGCTATCCATTGCAGCACTCCAATCATGGGATGTATTTTACCAAGTCATTGCAATTTCTAACATCTCTGACAAAGAGGACTTTTTTTGATATCCTTGCTTGGAGAACACCCTGGACTTAAATTTGAATTGATTTGAGTTATGTTTTCAAGCAACACTGTCTTTCAACATACTGAAAGCTGACAGCCAGGAAAGCTAATGCTTTTTGTCTTGTCTACATTTCTTCAAATTGGGTTTGCTTTCAAACTGAGTCAGCCTGTGTGGCCTGAATCACACCAGTACTTCTGCAAATGCTATCTCACAGTACTCTTAAAATTGAGCAAGAGCAAACATGCTTTTAAGCACTTGGTTAAAAAAAGAAATGCACTGTGTGAGTGGAAAAGAATGTACTTTTATAAATTTGATACTGCATTTTAAAAAATATCTTTTGATCATAACATTAGTGCAGTTTTGTTTTGCAATAATTTAAGAATCTCAGTAAGCAGCTGGTAACTTTAATAACTGTAATTTTTATGGAAGTGTAACAACAGTTAAACACATGGCTCCTTTGAATCAATGACTGTGAAGATGGGCATTTGCAACGACCAGGACAAGCTTTCTTTTTGTTCTGATTACCATTGGTTTTTGGTTTTGTTTTTTTCATGGAGTCCTTTCTTATTCTAGGTAGAATTTTAGTAACAAAAAGAACAGGATTTTTTTTTTCAACACTGATTTATAAATAAAGCAAAGGCAGGAATTGCAGTTTGATTACTCTAGATGGTGAAGAGCTGTGCTAATATGAGCAAACACTTAAGCAGCTTTTTTTATATATATATAAAACAAGAAGAGAGCTGTAAAAGGTGATGAGAAGCTAATTTTAATATATTTTCTTTTGTCTGTCACTCTTTCCCCCAGTGACTGGCAAAGTAGTTTAGAGAAATGAAAAATAACTGATGGAAATCCAGAAACAAACATTTTTAAAAGAATAGAAGCTGTGGAATAAATTGCTAGAATTGCACTGGGGTTTTGAGAGTCTTTAGGTGGCATCACCAGCTCTACCAGTTTTACCCAACCTCTGTACCTTGCTGAGGTTGGGTGTAGGATGGTATTTCTATTTGTTTCTTTCTATCCTTTATATTTAGTCCCAATTAGATCTAGAAGAGGGAGGATAAAGGAGGAGAGGATAAGACTTCTCAGTCAGCTTCCTAGGTACAGAAACAGAAAAATCCCAAGAGACACTTGACGGTAGCCTGCAGTTTTGGTGTTTGTAGTTTGGAAGATGAAAACACTGCTCAAGCTTAAAGCTTTCTGGCAGGGAGCTTTGGCAAGTTTCTTTGTTTTCTGTCAGAAATACCAGAGGCATGCTTAGGCTCTGCCTGTGCAAGGCCTTTCCCTGAAGCACTAGAATTAATATACGAGTGAAAAGGAGAGTCCAAAATATCTGACATGCTGCAAGAATGCATTGTGCTTCAGTGTGCATTCTTGTGCCCTTAACCTAACCTTGCAAGCACAGATGATGTTTGGCTATTTGAAAACTTACTGTCTGTGATCTTCTGCAGAGAAACATAACAATTGCATGACTGAATAACCTGAGCTATTGCCTAATGAGTTTAAACTGTGAGTTCTGTTTTTCTTGTCAACTGGAACAATAAATTGAAAGCAAAAATTAGTCCTGAAATGATTCTCATCCATAGGTGGTTCACAAGCAATTAAAGTGCTTCCTCAGAGTATGAACAGTTCTTATAGAATTATCCCATTCTCTATCAGATTACGCTCTACATAATTTAGGCCACTCAAGAAGTTTATCGTAATCACTTCAGTTGTTGTTGCAGGTAACTATTGCCTGTTTGTAGCAATCAGCTGTGAAGATACCAATATATGCCAAGCAAGTCTGTTACAAGCATATTATGTGAATGCTTTTTATGCATTTCTTATCCACTTCCAGTATCAGTAAGTATCCTGTTGTTAAATGTGTTAATGATAAAATTTCTTCATTAACTGTTTCTTCATCAATTACATATTAATATAAGCATAAGTGTAGTGACTGTTGGTAGAATAATGGATCAGTAACTCTCGAAGTAGCCCATTTGGGGACAGTAGAGTACAAAACATGCCTGTCCAGGTTAATAATAAAGACAGACTTCTGCTGATGAGAGTGCAGGGTTAATTGCAGAAATTAGATGTAGTCCACTAACTTGCTCTGTGAGCTCTTTCTTTCAATATAAATGTTAGGATTTAATGCATGGCGGGGGGGAAGGAATTTGGCAAAATAAATCTTATGCAATGATACCCATGTAATTTCATATTTGTAGCTATTTTTCCCTGTCCTAATATCAGTGATGCTCTTACAAAAGTCCATTATGAGTAGAAAATAGTTATTTTTTTCTAATTGGTAAATCACGTGACATGAGATGACTTTGATTTATTTTAACCATTCTATATGCTATGAGTCATTAGTTTTTAAAAATAGTGAGTGTGAATCTAAATAATAGCTGATATTAGGAGCTTTCTAATTAGCTATTAATTAGTATGCCAGTGGATTGCTGTGAAATGTTAAACTAGATGCAGAGACTACTTAAAATTATTTAACTCAGCAAACATTGTCTGATATGTGCAGCACTTCATTATAAATTATTACTGCAAAGGAAAGCAGCAGCTTGAATCTTGAAAGACATTTTTCTTTTTTTTAGTTGAGAAATCAAATCTATGCTAATAGTGTGTTCTATTGTTGTTAATATAGTGGAGTTGCAATGAATTAAAATGAGACAAGAGAAAAAGGCTTAAAACAAACCAACCCACACAACTTAAACCTTACAACATGCTAGAAATGCAATCTTGTAATGTGTTTTAAATAATGCATGTATTATTATAATGGTACTGGGAGAAAAGTTAATGTTTATCTTCAAAGTATTTTTATTTAAGAGAAAAAATCTTTTTGTTAATAAAGTGCTAATTAAGGTGATAATACCATTTCACCAATAGTTTTAAAATACTAATCATGCTTAATAAAGTCTTCCTCCAATGCAAGTTAGAAGATAGATGCCAACAGTTAAGTAGAGGCTAGTATATGAATGTCTCTAGCTGGCACTTCAGGGTTTGGGTGGTCTCCTGGATGACCACTGCTGAGACAGAAAATTATTTTTCCTGAATGTGTGAACTTGAACCACCAGAGTTCTCATGAACTCCTTGCTGAGATAGTGTGGCTTGCATCAGAGATACAAACTAAGTCATTTCAAAGACCGGGACTTCAGGTTCTGACTTGTGTAGAAGTGTTCTACTCCACATGTATGGAAGCGGCATTGAAGAAAGAAAGGACTGAGGTTATCTAGAAAGAATTCAGGAAATGGGTGACTCAATTTTGTAACTGTCTCCAGCAACAGTGATGTGCTCAACAGTTCCGCTGTTGCGGCAGTAGCAGCAGACTTGTATATGTATGGTAGAGGAGCAGTGCTTTGGAGCTTGTCTTCAGACTGCTGCCTGTGCCAAGGGCAGCTTTAAGGCTGGTATCTCTAATTTCAGGCAGTGGTGGCTGCAATATGTGCCTTTCAATCCTTTCTGACGATGAAGCATGGATAGAGAGATATAATGGGAAGATTATAATTTTGCAGGAGTCCTGCTTTAAGCCAGCACTAAGCTGCGTTGTGGAGGCATCTCTACACCTGTGAACAAGCATAATCATATGAGGGGTTTTTCTTGTTGCTGAGAGAACCCTGAAAATGGAGCAGTCTGATAGCTGACTATGGCATATGCAGTCTTGCTTCTGGAGCTAGCATTGCTCCTTTGACCTATGTAGACACGTTGGGGTCTTGCTTGCTTTGTCAGGTAGCTGGGTCAAAACTAGCACTGATCTCTTGACGTGTGCCACAGACCTCTGTGGAAAGCAGGGGGAGTGCAGCAGCAAGTGGCACAGGTGACCAAGGTGGACGTAAACTGTCCAAGTATATTAACACAGCTGGGAGGGAGTAGCACATCTTGAGTGGGACAGCTCAAAAAAGATTTTCTGCTGTTTCTACATAGTCTTTAGACAAAAGAATGCTCTGAATAAAAGGTAGTTTTAAAATGGAAATAGGAAAGGACTGTATGTGGAAATGTATCCAGCTACAGGACTTGAAGTATTGGATGTGACCTGCATAAACTAAATGTTGTGCAATGCCTTTATCCTCTAATAAGTGGGGACCTAGAAATAGAAATATGAAAGTTACCCCTACTTAGTACTTGCAGAGAACTCTCCTTTAGTCTAAATGTTGGACAGTAATGAAAGGAGGTTGTTCCCTTTGGGAATCAAGCTCTTTATTCAAAATGTAGTTCAGCAATTGAGCTAAAGAGGAGTATCCATTAGGTACCAGTAATAGCACTTGCATGCTCTTTGTGGGATTCTAGCTACTAAACGGCAAGGCATTAAAATGCTACAAAAGCCTGTGTTGAAATGGAACTAGGTACATCATTTAAACATTTAAAACATACCAGTTCTAAGTGCTAAAGAGCTCCTCAGAATTCATACGTCAACTGAAGGCTCTGATACCAATTTATATGGAAAATAGTAATCTTCTGTATCACACATCTTTTTTCCAGAAGAATTGCTAATATACCTATGCCTGTTTTCCGTGTTTTGGTTAACTTGTGTTAAAGTGGGCAATAGGACTAGCCTGAGCCCCTGAGACTCCAAGGTGATTTCAACACAAAGAATGTGGTGTGTGAGGGAGTATGTGACTGGAAGGTGTGTCCCTGAGAAAAGGCACTCAGGAATACTGAAACATCTTCCAGAAAGGTTTTCTGAAATGCAGAAGCAGTAAGTCAAAAGACTGTCTAAAACTTTTACTCTAGCATAAAAATTCAGGAGTTCTACCAACAGTACAGATAACCATTATTATTTTTTAAAATTTGAATTACTATTGAAAGTGATGATTGTTTTTTCTTGTCTGTGTATTAAAGATGACACTTCAGGAGCCTGTTATCAAATTGGTGTTCTCGTTGTTGGATTAGTAAAGCTTTTATGCATGGCTATGTGTATTGTTGTGCTTTGTTCAAGCTATAAAATAACCCTTAGTGTTATATTCTCTTCTCTCTCGTGAGAACTATTGGGTGGAGTCAATACTGTTCAACTCACTGACCTGGAGGAGGCAGAAAATACGTTTCTGCCTCCATGTGAGAGACTGAGCAGACAACTACTGTTGCTGAGAGGATTCAAAACTGTTTGCATATCATTAGCTTGTACTTACTGGTTGCTATGTTGCTGGCTGCCCTGTAGTAATGCCCTTTCTGCTGCTGTTAGTATCCTGTGATTCTCTTTGGCAACTCATTAGACCAAATAATTCTGGTCTCTTGTACCGATTGCATGATGTATTGCCACACCAGGTTTTGTTGATGAATGCATGACATTTTGGTTAGTCCCCAGAATTCTGTCCCTGAGATATGGGTGTGGGGTTTTTCTTGGTTTATTTTGGTCTTCTGTTTCTTTAAATGATATTGCCATTTAACTGGTAGTGGCTGTCATGTATGGAAGTTAGAACAACCATTCTATGTAATGGGAAGTCTGATATTTCTAGGCCCTTCTCATCATGGAGCAAATCACAAGGTAGACCTTGTTTTTGATGCCCGACTGAAGTCAAATTCTCTAAAGCTGGAAAGTGATTAAACTTATTTTCTCAAAAATAGAAAATGTAGCCTAACAGGTGCACCGATGTTTTATTCTAGACTTACAGGTGGACTTTTGTAATTATCAGTGTAACATCAGTATTATTGATCACAAAATAGCATACAAAACCATGTACATAGAAGGATTGCATTTTACACACAGGCACACACACGTATTGGAATAGAATGGGTTCGATAGAAAAGTAATGGACATAAACTTGTACTATGGTGCTTTCCCTTAACCATCTGCTGTGGATTATATCCATGGAGGCCAGGATGCTGTATGTATTCTGTCCAGCTCTGCTTGTATATTAGACAAGATACGCAAGCAGCTGTGGAAAGAACTGAGTGTTACAGTACTATCACTTACAGAAACTTCGAAGTAGCCTAGAAGTAAATGGATGAGAAAATGAATCGAGAGCAAGAAGAGTCCAGCCCATTAAAAATGCCATCATTCAGAGGACTCCTTGTACCTTACAAGTACTTTTGTGTTTATGGAAAGTACATATATATTCAACTTCTTCCTTCACCACAAATCTACAGTTTAAATCCCTCAACTTCTAATTTGTAAGAAAAGATTTTTATAGATGTCTGAATATGACAGTGCTGGGAACTTTGATTACAAAGTTCAAGAGTGGTTGTCAAAGTAACACTTTTTTCTAATGCGAATTCTGGGGAATGTGGAGACTGACATTCCTGTGGGGTGTAAGGAACATTGTGAAGAGCTAAGCCGAAAGGTGTTCTTATCCTTTTAACCACTACAAACACATGGTGACAATTTGTTGCTCTGATATTAATGCTCCAAGGATTGACTAGCTTGGTTTTGTTTACCCACAATTCTTCAGTACTCAGAATATATTTATATATTTCACTGTGCAGCTGCTTGTTATCTTTTTTTGAGTAAGCCACTGTCATATTTCTCTAATTACTGGATTCCTTAACCTGTGTGCCAAGTATGGAGAAAAGCTGCAGCGCTCACATCAGTGAGATGTTTGTACTAAATAGCTAGTTAACTTCATGCTAGATATTTCCTAGGTGTTATGAGTGAATGCTTCTCCTTTCTCTGTACATTTTCTTTCCAACACCATAAACATTGCAATATCACACACAGTTTACAGAAAACTGCACAGATTTCACAGTCTACAGAACATTTTGATTACTGGATTCTTGTCTAGGTGTCTTGATTTTTCTTATGCCTTCCATTATACACATTGGAAAAAGGTACAGGAATTGCCCTTCATATATTTACAGTATTTTGTGGTGTGTCTTCCAGTTACATGGAAATTGGGCAAGAATTTAGTGCTTTTAGTTGGTCTGTAATTTAGTTTACAAAAAAACTGTAATAACTGCCAAAGCAACATATGTGAGTGACATGAACAGTATTGTAGTAAGCAGCCAGATACACTAGCTCCTTAATTCATCACTCGGTATGGGGGAGTGATAGTTTAGCATATGGCCAGTCTGTTCAGAAACTAGCTTGTTATTTCAGATATATTTAAGACTATTTGATTCTTCCATTTGGGAAATAGGTTGTGTTTATAAAGCAATTTCTCCTTGAGCTTTTTGGCCATTCTTTGGTGGTGTTCAGATCTCAAAGTTAGAGCTGTGACCAAATTAAAGTGTCTCCTATACTGGAAGAGAATAGAAAATGGAAACATTAATTATTTCCTAGGGTTTGTAAAGACCTCTTAAGGTACATTAAGGATGGATTGTTGAGTGACCTGTGTAATATTTTGCATAACTTAATTCATAAGTTAACCGGGACAGTATTTACAGAGACAGGACCTATTGTTTATTTAGAATTTATAGTCAAATAATTACTGAATTGGAACCTGGTTTCACTTTATGCTGAGAAAATTTAATCGATGATTCAACAATGCCATTTGTATTTTTACTGGTTATTAGTAAAGTGTTTTGTATTCAAGTTAAATCTTGGAATAAGAACTCAGGTTTATGATGTGAAAATATGTCATTCTTCATTACTGGGGTTATTGGACAGACTATATTTGTTTGGGAAAGGAAATACTCTGAGCTACTTAAATTTTCATGCAATGTACAGAGAATTACTAAGCTTTACATAGATGCTTCAGTTAATTTGTTCTGAATTCCTGCTATTAAAAAATAATACTACTTTCCCACTGTGACAAAAACTAAAAGAAAGTGTATGCATCTCTTGAGCTCCTCTCAGGGGTTTTAAGTAGCATAGATTCTCTCAAGGATTTTAGCTTGTATAAGAACAATAGAAAGTGAGCAGTTCTAGGTGGTGCTCTTTCAGTGGGACTGTTTCTATAATAAAGGTGGTAATTTTGCTTAGGTGATGTTCAACTGGGCAGTCAGTGACAGTAAAAGCATATAGTCATTCCAACTAAATTTTGCTTTATTCACAAAGCAAGCAGAGCTGTGGCTGCAATTTAAAGCTTGGCAAAAATTTTTGTAATGGCTATGGAAATGAAGTGCCTCAAAGTGAGCAACTGTTCTGTGGGAAAACATAAATACCACTAAACCCAGACCAAAACTAATGCCCCTTCAAAATACAACCAAAAAATTCCCCAAAACCAACACCAGCAAAATCCCCAAACACTTTCTGAAACAAAAAACCACTTTGCTTTTCATGTTAACAGCTGGGCTGATCAAATAAATCTCTTTACATTTCAGATAGATTTGAGAGAGCAAGAAGATTAATTTTGTTTACTGAAGCTATTTTGGCATTAATTCTTACTTTTTTTGTCCTACGTTTTCTTGTATTTTGAGCCAGAGAGTTGAGACAGATGGACTTCCATAAAAAGCCAGTGTTTCATTAGGTTGGCAGGTTCAACTTCCTGCTTTTTTCACCTGAAGAACTGAACAGTTGGATAGTCCTAACTCTGTAGAGGTCCAAGAAGGATTCTGGGGACTTGTGGCATAACTCCCTGAAATCTGCCTGGTCTCTTTCTCAACCCCTGCCAAGAAGTCATTGTTTATGTAGTCATATTTCTAACTACTTTCCTTGTTGAAAAGCATTTGGTCCAGCACTGTGGGTGGCGCATCATATGCAAAACCACTGAGACTGTTAAAAATGCTGTTTGCTGAAGAACATGGTCTGTCTCTGTTCTTGCTATTTTCCAAGTAGATGAAGAGGTTACTGTTTAGGGGTGGGGTGGGGGTTGATGTGGGGTTGGTAGTTTTGTTGTTGTTGTTGTTGTTTTGGGTTTTTTTCCTCATAGGCTTCATCTTGCAGTTTCTTTGCTTATCTAGGTTTTTGCAAAACTGGAGGGATGTTGTGCTCTTTTGGTGTTTTGCAGGCCTTTGTTTTGCTATTTCCTTCTGCACAGTGTCTCAGTATTTCACAGCCTTTAATTATTTTTTTTTCTTTTTGAGGGACTTTATCTTTGCCCCAAGATGGTGTACATATCTGTTTAGAGAAACTGCATGAACAGATTTCCATGACACAAAGATATATTTGTTATGTAGGACCCTGGGTTGAAAACAACTGGTATGTGTAATATATCTGTAAGATAGTGTGACATTGTCATTCTGTGGGATGTGAAACACTTTTTGTGACAGTCAGTTGTGGGATGTGAAATGTGTTGAGGTATTGGTCAACTGTAATGTGTGTTGTGACTTCATACCTGTGATACTCCACTCTATATTTTCTGTAAAGTGTAGGGTGTGTATTCCCCAGATCTTTGCTACAAAATGGTGATGGTCTTTGGATTGTTCCTTAGTAGACCTTGCTGATGTTATCTTTTCATGAAAGCATTATGTTTGGGTTTGCACAGTGTTTTGCCTAACAGTTTTAATTCTTTTCAATTTATTTTCTTCTCTTTTTAGATATACCACAAATTCTATCCTCCAGGAAGTCCTAGAAAGGTAAAATCTCAAAAATCCCATTTCTCTTTGTTCCCTGGGTTTACATGTCAGTGTTTGTTTTGTTTTTATTCTCAATTTATGACTATAATACTGAGCTTATTACTGGGAAAAACCAGACTGGTATACTATAAAATCTTTGGAACTGTCTGATCTTCTTGAGCACTTGTTTGTCTATTGTCTCACAATTTTATCTTTGTTGCTTTGGAGTCTCTTCTAATTCATCTGTTTCTGCAAGTATCTATGCTGTGGTTGTGCCCTTCTTTGGTGTTCCACATCACAGACATGCTTTGTTTGTGTGACCAAATAAACAGTAACTCTTAACATGGAATGAGATGAAAAGCATTGTGGTTTAAAATAGCTAATTGACACATCTTTGGTGTGGCAAGAACTTCTTGACTAAAGACCACTTCCTAAAGATTTGGCTTACATTCTTAACAAGCAAAAATCCTTTATCAGTCACCAGGGCTGTGCTCACCTTTAGCTGAAAGAAATTTGATCCAATGTCCTTGGTTAGAAAATACCAGGTTTAGTGTTTAGCTGTGTCCTCATCAGATGGATGTTCAACTATTCACCACTTCAATGAGAAATTAAGATATGCTGTACTCTATACCTGTATTAGCAGAGTATTGTGAATGAAGGAAGATCCCTTTTCCCTCTAAAATACCAATTGAAACCTGCTTGAAAAATTTACAGTCTTCAAAAGTTACTCGTGTGTACAACTTCTTCCTAATTGCTTTTGGTTTTAGTCCAAGTAATACTTTGGTGCACACTATTCTAACCTGACATAAGAGGAAAAAGCTGAACATAAAAAAACCAGATTCCGGGGAGTTTTGCATTAGGATTTGTCTGCTACTTCTTTCGCTTTCTCTTCCCTCATCTGTTCTTTTTTTCCCTCCTCTTGTCTGGGTAACGTTTATCTTGAATATTGTCACTGGCAAATTACAAGGCAGGATGTTGCACAGAGAATAACTTCGATTTAAGTTTCTCTGTTTTTGTACTGCAATTGGACAGAAATTGTTCCTCTGGTTGTTATCTTCAGAAGCAAATGTGAGCACAGGAGATGCTGGATTCAGATGTTTAAAGACCTGTGGTATCATCTAATCAGTTGGTTACACCGGCTGCATATTTTGGCTTTGCCTTCATTCACAAAAAGTGTGGAAATTCAACATCTTGGAAGTAAAAGGAGCTGCTCATTAGAACAAATGTCTTTTATAGTTCACTTACCATGTATTTCTTTCAATAAAAGTATTTGGCAGAACTGTCTCCTACTTATGTCATAAGGTCCTGCAAATCTGGAACTTGTTTAAAGTATCTAATAAAGCCAAAAGGTTCAATGGATGAGTCTGTCACCTAATTTTCCATGCTATGTTTTTGTTGAATGTTGGCTTTCTAAGTGTTACATGTTGCTATTGAAGTTACTGTGATTCAGCTGAGAAGGGGTGGTCCTAAAACTGCCATCGTCTTTGTAGGAAAGAAATATTTTTGATCATACTCATTTTCAAACAATTTAGGTGGCTGAACTAAGCTCTCACATTGATGTTGTGAGCAGCAACTGAAGATGTAAATCGGTACAGAAGTCTTTTGGCAGCACTGTTAGAACTTTTAGAAGTGTAATAAATTTAAATAAGGCAGAAAAACTACAGTCAACTGGGGAAGAATAAGGTTTTCCTTTAGATGTCACTGACAATAGTTTGCACTAACAAAATAGTTTTAGGTTTTTTATGATGAAAGAAAAATGGAATATAAAAACCTAAATAAGGTGAAGCTTAAAATACATGAAGATTCTAAGGAATTGTGAAATCAGCTAAAACTGCTTTCTTTACATCGTATATTTTTAAACTGACAACCCCTGTCTGAAAACGTAATTGCTTGCTCTTCTGCTTGACGTTAAGGATCTTCTCTTTTTATTGTTGTTCAGAGGGTTATTTCTTAGTGTTATAGCTTTAACTTGTCATGACTCAATCCAAATTCCAACATTTTACTTATTTCAAGAGTTTTGAACAAGCTGATGTTTGAGATGAAAGCTTTTTTCATTACTTAGATTACATATTTGTGTAGGATGAGAATCAGATGGCAGCATTTCAGAAATCTAGTTCACCACTTCAGTCTTTTGTGCCAGTTATCTGTCTGGTCAGGGCTTTGATATAAGGGCTTGGAAATTAGAGTTGGCATCTGTAGGTCTTTTGTTTAAAGCAAGAAATAGCCAGAAG